>JARJDU010023846.1:0-16453 GCA_030264695.1 Lissagria laeviuscula | reverse complement strand
GCTTATTGTTTTCGATTTACACAACCCAAAAGCTAAAATCAATCTTATTGCCAATTAAACAATACCATACATATCTATTTTATCATTAAAATAACATCCCTTTGAGTAAAATACCTACGTCATAACATAAAATTCAATGTAAAAATCAAGTAAAATTGAAAGAACACAAATCAAATGCACGCAAAATTGTTATATGTTAATACACATATTGCACACATATTTTGATTACACATAACTCTCATTAGTCATTTAAATCGGCTAAATAGATTAGTCATCAAGCGAAATAAAGCCGGAAAGCAAACCGAGGTTAGTAAATCAACGTATCTCAACCTTTAGGACCTAAAATACCAACAATTAAAGGAAATCTTAATTAAACACAAAATTTCGTCCATTATTTTGCTCAGAATGCCCGACAATTTTCGCAAATAAAATAAAAATGCTAAGAAAGTAATTTCATGATCAAAATTCATGTTTTTTGACAATGAGGAAGTAACCAAAAAAAAAAGATTGAGAAACGCTGACACAACTAGCATAAACATTTCCTGCATTGCAATAAGTACTAGTCTATATCAATATATAAATACGATACCTATATATGCGTGTAATAAGAAGATAATTGAGAATAAAAATGATTAGGAATGATGTCAAAACGTTACCGTGGTGGCTTCTTCATCTTCGCAAAACGCAATTGCCTTTTTAAATTTGCTTTCAACTTTGCAGCATATTAAGTGCACTCCGGGTGTATTAAGGATCACATAGACAGCACACACGCCGCAAAATCACGCACGTCACGACAGGTTTTCTTCAGCTTGATTTTATTGCAAAAGAGAGCGATTCGCACTGCACTCCTTGTAACAACAACAACAAAACAACGGCGGCGGCGGTGGATAGAATGAGAGAGAGAGAGAGGTAAATAAGGCTTTGCCTTGCTCTTTTTCGTCGAACTGTTGCAGGCTGAGAGCTAAGCAACAACATTCAAACGTGTGGTGTGTATCATACGCTGCTCTCACATAATTGCACACATCGAGAGGAGAGATTATGAAGCCACTAGTGTTTATTTCCGTACGCGCACTACTGATGGTGTCCCCCCGCGACACTCGATTCTTGTTTTTCTCTCAACGCTTGCAAACAATAGCCCGTAGAATCGGATTAGATATAAATATATTTACAATTATGTATGTTTGTATGTATATCCTCTGCTACGAACAGCACGTCACGGCGTCCACCGATGTCACTTCAGCAAGTAGCACAAGTAAGTCGCCACTACTACATATGACAGCAGGCGATAGCAATTGTTTCACAGGATTTAGAGTTTCTTTAGGTTCTTCTTCTACTCATTCTTTGTAAATGAGAAATAGGTATCACAAGAAAGCACTGAGGTTATGATGAGCGAGTAACGCATTCGACGAGTTCTCGAATAACCGATTGAAGGAGCAACGACGATGGGCGACGAGCACCACCACACGGCCGAATCCTCGCCTCGTGTGCGTGCACATCGCAGAAAACAAAATACGATCGCCGTTTGTGTCCGCTGCCGTAGCGCACATCTATGCACAACAGCAACACATCCGCGTCTCGTATAAAAATTCCACACACAACGAAATTGTCGCACTTGTCCACAAATTGAAACTAATATAACGCGTATTTCACATAAATATACGACCACTTGTTGTTGTTTAATTAGTCCATTGGAGATTCGAACATGGATCGCAATCGCGCAATCAGTGCCGATCGCGATTATCGCCGTCGCCGTTTAGCAGAGCAGCACAGCTCGCAACAACGCACGCACTTGTCATTTCGGTCAAAATACGTGAGGAGCCGCGCACACCGCCACCGTCGTCTTCGTCGGTGCCGTCGTATTCGGTCGTCGTGGGGCCGCTCTAGCGCTTGCACACTGTCTATACGCTTGTGTGCGTATCATCGGCGCACGGATCTCATCTTTACTCTCTTGCACTTAGTATTGCCGCAGCAGTAAAGATTTCACCGATGCAACCGACTTCCCCTTTGCGTGGACTCGACGCGCCAACCATCGGCACCCGAACTCGCTCGACACTATGCGGCTCTCGTTCCAACGCGATTATCGCACGCGCGCTCGTGCTCTCTCTCGTCAGCTGCCGTTGCGTTTTTGTTTCTGCGAGAGTCAACGAGCGCGAGTGATTACTCGCGCACGCCGCTTGTCATACTGAGGGCGCCACCAGACGGGTAACAGATTTGCAATGGTGGAATGATGGGAATTATATACGGCAAATGGAAATAAAAATATGTACAAGATGCGTACGTACGTGATGTATGACATATGAACACTTTCGTAGCAAGATAAAGGTATATTGCGCGTATGTAAAGATGAATGTTGGATATTTTAATCTGTCATGTTTGGATGTGTGTGAGTTGGCGCGCGCGAACGGTGAGCTGTCATGGCAGACGTGCGCTCCATATGATGATAATGGGCAAGAGGTGGGATGTACAAGAGGCTACAAAATCTACATGATGTGCTATTTAATCTTATAATAGGGTTACCAGAAGCAGGGTAATTTTGAAATTTAAATGAAATGAAATTTTCATTTAAAAATGCTGTACAGAACCCTAATGTATAATTTAATTTCCTGCAACGCAATTAAAATTCAAATTAAAACACCTGTGGCTCATCACAAATTAAAGTTAATCCGTCAATAATAATATCATCCCCTCTCGTAAAATAATATTTTGTGAATGATGTATCTGCGCAATATTTTGAATGAAGAAATTTGCGATAAAAACAAAAAAATTAATTACTGCAGTTATCACCTAAAATAATTAATTTCATTCAATATAATAAGTCTATGAAAGTTTATAATATACATAAATATTACACAAATAGAGCAAATTATTTGCGTGATCTGCAAACAAAGCATGTAGTGTCACCTAACGGAAGTTCGATGAACTAAAAGTATATCTATGGTAGATGTACTGTATTATCCAATAGACAAATAACATCAATTTCCTGCTGATTCCAAGCGATTTTAGTTCTAATTATAAAAAGTAATAATTATAATTAATTGTTACCAGATTATGGACACCCATCGCAGCAAAAAATTGTAAAAAATAGATCATTTTTATGCAAACTCACCTGAAACAAAAGAAAAACAAATTAATATATTTACATAATGATTTAATATCAATTACAGAATAAAACTGATTTCAAAGACTGTAGGATTCATCACAGTTCTTCATAAGTATTAATCATGGCTTAAGATGACCTACTTCGCAAACATTACTTTCATTACTACTGAAATTCGTGCATTCCTAGAATACGGGACAGCGAGCCATCGATTCTAGCAATTCTAATCTCAAGAAATACACCATTTTCCAGGATTGTCAAAGTTCATACATACATGCAACCTTTAAAAATGCACCTGATACAATCTACATCAGTTTTACCGTTGTTTGTATTAATAAATTACATGAGATTAATAATTATCAAAAACATTAAATGCGTCGTATAAGTATGGCATGGCGCCGGCGTGTACGGTGGCTCCCTCTGCGCAGTGAACGAAGTCAAAGGCATCGGATTTCACACACAAGCGGCCAGTGGCATGGCACAGATAATAAAATCAACATGGTGTGGATCGCCCGCTTGAGAGAAGCCCACCGGTGGCATGCGACGCGAGTGGGAAGACCGGGCACACGCCACGCCACCTCCACCTCCACGTTCTTCCACTCATCGGCGTAACGTATCGTGCCGCTACCAAGTGACGTCGGCGGTAACGTCATCGTGACGCAACGCGCGGGAGTGTTGCCTATGGTAACGAGCTGTGAAGGTCGCCTATATCCGCGTGCATTCAGTTTACTATGTACCTTTCTACATAAAATACACCGTTATAGATGGATCAAATCAAGATTTTGACGAATTAAAACTGTTTTTTTGAAGGATTAACAGAAGATGATGAGCCGAGATGACGATTTATTTTCCGGTTCGCTTTGTTTCGTTGCTCAATGTGCGTTAATGGAGTGATTGACGTCAATGCGATTTAGGAGGAAAATGTATTAGAAAAAGAGAGAACCGAACAAAGGCCAAGTGCATTCCAATCGTTAATATTCATTAGGCATCTTGAGCAATTTTCCAGTTAAGAGAAATTCATTTGAGACATCACTGCAGTATCTGCAGGATCAGAATAAGATGAGAATTTCAGTTTCCATTTGTCAAGGAAGTGAAACATGGATATTCTGGACAGATTTTTGGCAAGATGAAGCAACTTTTTACATACAGTCACAGGCAAAGAGCCAGAAAGATAGTCCCTGGCTTATGAATAATAAAGTTCATTAACTTTAGCCATAAGTCAAACATTAAAATTTAAGTTAATTATAAATTAACAATAAATGATAGTTTGTCTGTATAAATATGTATCAAAAGAAGTGATAAAAGTAATGAAAAAACTTTCACATTTAAAATAAAAGTAAAGCGTCATCGTTTGTGCCAAAAAATCAAGTTCAACAGGATACACTTTCACTATTTCGTTCTTCGTGAGCTTTTGGCTGGCTTGGCCGATGATGAAGTTAGGAAAAGATGAAAGCCTTCAAAAAGTGTCTTAAGGTCGAATTCTTAATTACCAATCAACCTTCTTTAATATTTCTCTTTCTCTCTCTCACTCTCCTCTTTTTTTGTTTTTGAAAATGTCATTATTATAACCTTTATATAATTATTTAAAACATAAATAAGTAGACTTAAGCAAGATTTATTTGATAAGTTACTTAGTTCAACTAATAAGTACAGCAAACATTATTAGGTAGAGTAGAAAACAATAGAATAGAGTTGAGTTGAGTTGAATAGAACGAATAGAAATTAAAGATGAAAAAGTTGCTATATAGCAATAATAAGTTCACGCTCTAATAATACGAACAAATAAATTTCGACGGGCTTGTCAAATTTACTAATTTTACTTTTTGGTATATAGTAATTCTATATACAGTATGTACACAAAATAAACATAAAAAATAGCATTATGAATCTATCTAAAGCTAGGTCCACATACTCAAACTTCCTGTTAAGTAGGTCGTTGCATATGAACGAAGGGTTGCTGCTTGCTGTGTTGACTGTTTGCCTATCAACTCATAGAAATTTGATAACTGGAATTCCTGATGGTCCTGCGTTAATTGCAGTTTTGCAGTTCACACGGTCTTCTTACTTGTGCGGTGATACTTGACAAAAAGTTTGAGTGTGTGGACTTTACATTTTTCTATTAAAACTATGTACTAATATACTTACTGTATATTATTATATTGCAAAATATGAATGATTAGTGCTTCGAATAGGAACAGTAGCAACAAAATAAAGCAGTTGTTGTTTGTACTAATATGTATCCTATATGCGAAACCAGTGCACGTCCCAAAACGCTAAAAATGTAACATTTTGCAAATAGCCTTCTAAATGATATACAATATACAAAGTGTTCAAGTGTACAATTCAATAATCCATTAGCTATAAACCTCATGAACATTCCTTTTCCTTGCTTTATTCTAATAGTCTTAAACGTTGTGTATAATTATTTGTAACGATCACAAGAATACATAGAAATTTATACATGTAACTTAAGTTATGTTATGTTAAGTAGATATATTCTTAACTTAACTTTTAAATATAAAACAAAAGTGACCTGAATTCCTACCAAAAATCATTTCGGTTATAGCAACACCTACAAACGCAGACGTTGAATAAAGCTCGTATTTTTTTCAAAGATTTCTTATCGAAAAGTAAGTTGTTACTTATGTGCTAAAGTATGTGCTACTTAATATGAAGTACGAGAATTATTAATATTTCTCAAAGTTAGTTAGAATAAGTGAGAAAGAAAGAAATACAAGAAATAAATAAAAAGATTATTGTTATAATTTCTCAGTCATAAAATTTATAGATCAAGAATTATCTCATATTAAGTCTTATAATAGAAATGAAATTAATAATGAATTAAACTTAAGCTATAACAACTTTCATTTACCCAAATACCATAATCTTATGCATTCAAATCAATTAATTATTATGAAATCTATAAAAAGATTGATTACAATATTGAATTATGAATTATATTTTACTATATAATATAATTATTATAAATAATTAATAATAAAAATGTATTTTGATCGACATTTTGTGAAAAAGCAGCTGAAGCAATTAAACTCCGAGACTTTGAAAAAGAAAACATGCTTTAACTCGCTTATTCCCAAAACCATGTTTCTTCAACTGGCTGCATAAAAATCTCTAGATCTATCTAACCGATTTTGCTCATTTTTTTCTTCCAAAACTTAAAAATAAATTCTTTATCACGTAACATAAAGGTTTTTAAAGATTTTTTATTTTATAAATATTATATGACCATTTGAAGATCGCGTTTATTTTTTAAGCAAAAACATGACTTTATTTTAAATTGTCGCCATTCCAGTATTTTTTTGAATTTCGAAAAAATCCTGAGCTTCATGGTAGATAACTCAATTTAATTTAGGATTTTACAAAACGGATTACTCTACGATGTACCAGTTCCTCGCAAACCATGCAGGCAGCGAGAGGCAACATCCAGAAGGCCACCTACGTATACATTTGCCAAGTCGGTGAAAAACAATATATATTGCCAAAAAAAAAAATCTTCTAAAAAGTAAAAATGTTGCTGTACAACATACAAAAAATCCGGAATATTTACTTTATTTCTACAACCCTAAAAAAAAACATTTTCATAACCTCCAGAGTTTAGTCCCTCCTTAAACCTAAGTCTAAATCAGGCCTTTGCAAATAGAAGCCCGTCTATCCCGCATGCAAGGCTCATAATAGTAATAAGTTTTGGAGTGAATATTACATTAATGCTTATCCCTCTGCCCCCGCTTACAGAAAGAACGAAAACCTCTGGTACCAATGTATCATGTAATCAAAAGTTTTGCCCACGCCTTATCTAAATAATAAAATGTTAGAAGCATTTCATAATAATTTAAAAATCAAAAATTATTATTATCACATGTATCAACGCTACATAAGTTTGAGACGATAACGAAGGCGGCGATAGAGTTACTCTGGATTAAAAGCTGGATAGAAGGGCTGAGTCAAGTAAAGTAAAGTAAAGTAAAGAAGAGAAGAAAACGTTTCGCTGGCGTCTATAAATCATTTATAAATGCGTGTCACGTGAGGAGGCGGTGGTAGTTGGCGTGGGTGTGGATATAAGTATGGGGTAAGCACCGCACCACCCGCCTTCGACGCGTCTCGCCGTTATACACTTTGTCGGCGTTAAATTATTTATACATTTTTTTATATCTACACATACACAGGAGCGATATCCTTTTATAGATGTACATATTCGTATATAATACATGATGCGATATGCTTAACCATGAACATCATGCAAAGTTTTTGGAGCTTGTCGTAGTCGCACGAACGAGCACCACCGCCTCCGCCGCTGCCACCACTGCTTCTACCACCATTGGGGACATATTGTCGATATATGGGTACTTTGATATAATACGAGACCTACATAACTTAGCAATGCGTGTGTCACACGGATGGCTTATTGAAACCGAGAAAATACTTTTTCTTCTTTTTTCTTATCTTCTTCTTATCTTATTTAGCATATAAGATAAAGCGATAACACAGAGATATCTGAAAATAATCATTTTCATTTATTTGCAATATTAATATTAATAATATTTACTTTACTAGCAATATCATAAAAGAAAAACATGCGGCAAACTAACTTCCTTATTTGAATAATTCGCTCTAAACGTTAGAAAAGTTCTAGGTGCATGGGCGTAGTCTTAATCAAAAGAGGAATTTCTAAATTTTTTTTCAATATATAACATCAAATTTAAATAACAACGCTAGGTAGTTATAATGCTATAATTTGCAGATGACGTAGCTTGTGTCACTCGCATTATTGCTAATTGCATTCGATCGGGTTGCGCACGTGTTGTATAGTCTGCCATTATTCGGTAAGTGTGAAATTACAATTTAATATGGTGAAGGGTTTCCTGATACGAGCTAATGGAGTGTGCTATAACCATCTAGTCTGGATCCTCGGCTAATAATTTAATAGTTTGATCAGGTATAGTATAGCGGAGTCGGTATAATAACCGCAAGGCATTGTCCGCAACAGGGTCGTCGCGCCACCTCCAAGATATTTAGATATTATCTATCAACTTTTGTGCCAATGACCATAACCTTTACAACTAGGAATACTTTATACTCTTCCATGTATGTAGTACAACTTTCTAAATCTATAAAAATAGAAGAAAAATATATTTCAGCAAGTTTTGGCCAGATTACAGTTCTTTAAACCTTCTCCCCCAATATGGAAACGTCAAGATTCCTTTGCTAAAAATCGATTTGGATGATGTACATATCCCGTCGGCACCTTCCCTCATTCACTTTATCTCGCTCTAGCTGAAGTCTAAATTCTGTTTCCCCTCTTGAGAGAGTCTCAACGGAGAGTTAGAAACGCGGATCGACTTTATTAATTTCTGGAACGCCAGCCAACGACCAGACGACAGCTAGTTCTCGTTTTCTTGCACTTCAGGCAAAATATACTAAGAGTGGCTGGAAATTTGAGAAATATTGGAATTTTAGAAAGGTTTATGTCAAATAGAGAATGTAATTTTCATAATAAAAGATTTTAAATTTTTTTGAATGTAAGATTTTGTGTAAGATGTGAAAAATAAGGATTTTGTTACCCTTAGTGCATTTGGACATAGTTCGTGAGTGTGCATACTTTGCTACCGGTTTCATTCGCTTCATTATTAATGCAGAACGTTAAATTACAGGAATAAATCAGATGTGTACCTATGTAGTAAGTGCTCGGAGTATTTTACAGACTTGATCCTTATTCATGTAGTTAGAATGAGTATAAAGTTCATATAGAAAGTTTGTTGCTAATATTAGTAATTTCTTAGTTTTCGTTCTTTTCGTTCAATAAAAGCTTTTTGTTTGCAAATGGCTTAATCTCAGCTTTTTTTCTTCCTTTAGAATTGTTGAATCAGGGTTCGATGTCTTTAATAGAAAGCAGGTTCCGGCAACCTTAGTAAAAAGACCTAATATGTATTACGCTCAGCGTGCTCCTGACTTGACCACTCCCGAATCTAGTGGCATCCGAAGAGTCGCACTTAAAAGGCACATTTACCTCCAAACTGGTATAGATCCATGTTAGCGCCGTGACTAATTGTGATCGCACCAATTGAACTTTTGTCAATTTTTTTTTTGCGTAATTTTATAGCTGCAAAAAACTATGCCCCATTCGCTTTACTTTTTCGAATCGAAAATATTTAAAAGTTAATTTAGAAAATCTCGAAAAACGTACTTTAACTTTACCGACTTAACTCGGTAGAAGGCAAAAATCGCAAATTATGCGACGATGCGGTCGTATATTATTAATCGCCTAATAATGTACTTTTTGAATTTTGTAAAAATATCATATATCCTGGTCGTAATCAGCAACGAGCCGAAAGCAAATTTTTGTCTCATTCACTCAGACCTCACCTTTTCTTTGTTGCCCGGACTCCTCGAAGAAACAGTTCGTAAAGTAAATGAGCCTCTTAAGGAACAAAAGAGCCATATATGGCTCGGGAGCTGCACTTACTAGAATGAGAGCAGTAGTAGGGGGAAATATACTGTGTGCAGTAAAGTAGACTTTACTCTACTAACTACTCGCTACTTCTACTCGGAGAGTTTTTGGGAGTTTCTACGAGTAGAGTTACTCGACTTGTTACTCTACTTTACTCATTACTACACCCGTGCTTTAGGCATTATATAATTGTAATCAAGATAAAATTCAATTTAATAAGAGTGTCTTTTATCCTCAATAAAGATTTATTAGGATCAATCATATTGTTACAAAAGTAAAGCACTGAACTCCTGAAATCCACCTACTTTTTCCTGAACGTTGCAACGTTTTGCTCGTTTTATTGGTTACTAGCAAGTTGTAACCGCAGCGGCACCAGTCGCGAGAGTTTGTGAAAACTTTATCAAAAACCTAGCGAATGAATACAGTGATGGCGAAGAGAAAAAGGACGTCTGCATCAAATGCATACATACATCAAAATCAAATTCGCTTCTGTACAACCATCACCCACCGTCATGTTTCGTGCACAGCACAGCAAAGTTTATTTTTAAAAGCTTCAAACCAAGGAAATCCTCTATAAAAGCTCTCCAACTAGATACACGTTTATTTTATTCCTTTAAAATAGCTTATAGTTTTGTCATTTCAGGCGTTTATCAATCTAATTGTAAAACGAACTAATTTTTAAGAATTCTTTGAAAAATTACAACAGGATGTCTATTGTCTATTTATATATTTCTTTCGTTGTCTGTCTAAAGGAGAACAAGAAGAAGCTTTGACAGCAATAAAGTGTAAAGACGTGCGGTGCGAGCTAAAGCAACAGCGGAGGCAGTGGCGGCAACAAATGCGTCGCTAGTATTTACACAAAAGGGTCTTCTCCATCCCCCAACAATTCTCCTTTCCTTCTTCAGCTCGCTGCTCTGCTTGCAGAAAGTTTAGGTGGATAATCTTCCAATGTGCTTCTTCGGCGTGGAGCAGCGTCGCGCCACAAAATCGAACCGCTCCCAGTCATACAATACATACTCAAAAACTTATACATACATATATATATACAAATACCTCGTTCACATAGATAGCTGGCTACAAGCTCCAACTCCAGCTCAAGCTCAACCTAAAACTGAAGCTGTGCTTCTCCACCTCTTTTAGAACTAAAGTTTTTAGCAGCTTAACAAATGCTGTATATATATATCCACAACAATAGATACATCTCTCTAACAGTAGAATGTAATATGTACTTATAAAAAGAGTAGAACTACTAATTTAAAATTAAAATACACGTCCATTTTCATGCGGCCGCCATCTTGTTGTTCACATAACCTCACTTTTCATGTTTTATAATCTGCAAACTGGACGATATTTCATGCTTCTATCTACATTCACACATTTAAGATGTACTTATATATCTATTCCTCTTAGTTTTGTATGAGTTCCCGAGGGTTTAGACCTATATAACAACTTACATAGAAGCATTAAACAACCGACAAGAAAGATGCTTGGAATGTTGCAAGAAGTTAGATTGAGTAAAAGTGAAAGAGAGGGAGAAAGAGATAAACTGATAGATATATTGCAATGAGAATGAGAATAAGCATGAGAATCGGAATGGGAATGAGATGAGAACGAAAGCGAATAAAAACATAAATAAAATACGAAAATAGATTGCTTTCTTCGACGACGAGCGACGGAACGTTACCTTTCACCGAAATATGTGCTTCTCCTTGAGGAAAGTGTAAAAACTCTGATGGAAGAGCAACAATAACAGAAAAGGAAAAGTTGAGCTGGAATAAAGCACTGAAATATCTTTATCTATACAATAAAAGAAAAAAAGACTAAGCGAATCGACTTGAAAAGTAAGAAAACGAAGACATATCTTGATGTACATGTATAATATGACACATCGTATAGACAAACCAAACAAAACACCTAACTTTAATTCAATCAATTCTAGCTCAGTAATATTCTTCTTAAAAAAGACAGAAACTAAGTGCCAAAGGATACCAATTAGTGATGTGTAACGTGGAATTATTGACCTGACCAGGATAATGAAGAGGATTGAGCATTGGCAATAGCTATATACCTAGGATAGGAAGCTACAAACTACAAAGTTCTAAAGTAATTTGCTTTGCGGAGTCTACCCTAGACGGTAGACCACTTTCCAAGTCCCAAAAGACGCTGAACCAGATTCTTCCCATTCCACACTGCCCATCACTTCAAAAGCTTAATTCTACGAGCATCTACTAGATCTACAAACATATTCCTGGTCTATCTTCTTTCTAGTCCTTATTTCAGGCTTATCCTTTTCAAGGACCACTGACCACTATCCTTGCTCATCTAGTATTTGTATGATTGTTGCTTTCTCTACTCCTATTTGCATTTACATCTAGCTTCTTTCTTAAATAAAAAGTTCAAATGTTATTAGTAAAATCTGCGCAGTGAAATGCGCAGATTGTTAATTCTACATGTATAGGCGTCGACCGGAAGCGGGGAAAACAAAGTGAACCAGCGCAACATTTATATATGTACATTAGATATTTATGCGATGGTAGAACCAAGAAGGGCTTCGTTTGCACGAGCGCGCTTCGCACGTGCGAATCTACGACAACTGCTTGCTACCTGCCACCCCCATTCGTTCGTTGCGGGCATGTGGATCGTTGGCCTGCTCCTGCTCCTGCTCTTGCTCTACTTCATTCTATACCATTTCGTATATACACACACGCACGCACAGCAAGGACGACAAGGACGAACGTTTCGTCAAGGCAATGGGAGCATTGATCGCATTTGAATACTTCTCTCGCTTTTACTTTGTCACTGCTTGGTTACTCTGAGAATGCCTTGCTATTGCCCTCACACTATCTTGTGTTCTTTTTAAATTCAGCTCTGATGAGTAAAATCATCGTCCCAAAATTGAAATAAAAATAAAATATTGTATAACCCTGTATATGACAAACAAGAAAAGGGTGACATTGCCAGTAACATACATTAATTATTTATGCTGACATCGTGCCGACCATTTAAATATAATCGGGGCGTGTTAATTAAACGGAGGCTTGGAGTATCCAGGACTTTCGGTGTCAACACAAAGACTTCAAGGATTAAATTTTCATTTCGGTTTGGCTTCCTTTCACGGTTTTTAACGCAATCATAATTAATTAATAAATTCAATCCCGAAAAATGTTAGAATTTAAGAAAAAGTGTTACCCTCGATTCGTAAAGTCGTCGCATCGTGCAAAAAACGCAATCAAATCGTTGGAAACAAGGAAATCGTGGAAAATTGCCATTCGCGAATGAAATACGACCGGCGGCGGCGGCGGTGGCAGCAGTAATAAAAGAAATTACTCGTGATGGAGTAGCAAACATTCCGATTGTGTTCCAATTAAGTGTTGAAACAGCCAAACACAAAAAAAATTAAAATAACAAGTAAAAAGTAAAATGAAAACAGTTTTACTCGTAAAAAAACGGCAAGCAAAGGGAATTTTCGTGCATGAATTCCATCCCTTCACGTCCCTCGACTTCTCCTTCATTACATTCCTTCTCGGCTTCTATTGTTATGCGCGAATGCTCCCTCAATTGAGAATTTCTTTTTTACGACATGAGCCAGAAAATTAAAAACCGGGAAAAGGCTTTTCCAACAGAAGCAGCAGAAGGCAAAGTAATAGAAAACGCAAACAAACTGGAAGCATGGAAGCAAACGCTCTGAGCACTTGAGCACATCTCTAAGTACTTACTTATATGAATTTAAGTGTAAAGGAGAGAACGTAAATGATATAGGAATGGACCGGAAGTAAACAGAGAAAGCAGGCAATGAAATAGAGAGAAGAGGAAATACTAATTTGTGAAGATGTAGATGAAGAGCGTATTAATCCATCATAAAATGTCAAATGGTCTGCAAGACGCAAGAAGAAGTTATTTGACAGACTGACAGTTGACAGTTTGTTACTGACAGGCTCATATGGGTGGAGACCTATGGTAAAAGGTTAAATGTCAATCAGATAATTGAAAAAAGTTATATAAAAATGATATTAATGTAGATTACTTTGATTAATTAATATTTAATTAGCAAAGATAACAACAATGGTTTATAATGCACCTAGGAAGGTAAGTAGGCTATTACAGCACAAGCTGTGCTTTATTTCCGGCAGCAAATCATAAAGATCCGTTTGTACATTTACCTTCCTCAAGAAACAAAATTCGATTTACTTCCCGCATTTTAGGGAAGAAAGTTCGTCTTTCCGATAGGATGAGCAAAAAAACCTATTACTATTCCTACTACTTTCTTAAAATTATTTTATTATTAGATGAATTTTCTTTTGGTATATCATGTAAATTTTTTTTAAATTAAACTGAAATCGTTTATTAAAACAGTTTTGTAACAACATCTTAGATTTCTTGCAGCACGTAGTAGCCGGCAGGTAGAAACGAGAGAAATTCTCGACAAGGTTGCAAGATGCCTTGATGTTGGTATAATCCACCGCATTTCTATACAAAGTAAGTATGAGAGCTACTCAGCCAGTCTTCTCTACTTTACCGTTGTTGTTTATTTGTATGTAACACATACTCGCACACACGTTTATCAACTCAAACTTATATAGCAATTTTGTTTATGTGTGTTGTTTATACCATCAACTTTCCTTCATGCTTCTGCTTATTTCTTGGCATTCTTTGGTTTCGTGCTACCGTTTCCGAACCGAACTATGAGCTAACATTAACTGAGAATTACGTAGAGACTAAAGGAAACTTAGTAGCTTTGATACGTTAGTTCCAATTTTTTTGTTTTTGCTTCCGTTTGTTGAGAAATGAAGGTAAATATTTGTTAAATTGTAAGTGGTAGCTTATGCAATTTTGATAAAGGTTTATTTATGCAAGAAAATAGTTTTGGGACACTCTGTAAAAACATTAATTTGCGGTTATGATTATGAAGCTTATTAACCGTTATTCTCATTTTTTGATATGTTTTTGGCTACTTTGCTTAAATTGTAGCATAAAATTATAAAAAATATGTAAGTACTTACTGCCCTAATTTAAATATATCTTAAAACATTTAGAGGAAAAGTTATTATTAAAGATATTGTGTATTATTAACAAGAAAGAGGTTATATCGACAATAAAATGATGAACCTGTCTACTTTTTGTCTACATCAAATCAACCATGAACAATAAAAACAACATTAGCCAAGAAATCAGACGAAAAATCACAATCCGAGATTTATGCGGACTCAAAGGGTGCAGAACTCTAACTTTACAAATCGCAGTGTCTGGTTCGGGACCTGAACCATGTCCAAACAATAAGATGAGTCGTTGCTGGGGGTATTTAAGAGAAAAGACATCGCAAGATCCGGGGCCTGGTTCTGGAAAGTCTGTGGAGACAACGGTACAACCATGAACACATGAAAAGCACGTCGTATGTTGAGAAGCAGAGAATTTAGCGAAGAAAAGCTCAACTAGAAAGGCGCAGAAGACCAGAAAGGTCGAAACTGTGCTGGGGAGACTTGACCTCTGATGCAAGAATGCTGAACATACGGAGGTGACCCACGGTTGCCCTGAACATTTGGAGGTGATCTACTGTTGCCCTGGACCGTAAAAAATAGAGAAGCGGGTAAACCGCACAGGGTTGTTTTGTTTATGTTTATTAGTTACAATATTGTTATTAAATAATTAGTGAATACAATAATATGTAGAAAAGTAAACTAACGAACTTTATTAAATCTGTGTTTGTTTGAAAATGGTAATAATTATTTTCACAAAATGGCGCCGACAAATTAAATGAAAGATCAAAAATCTGGCTGTATGCATATAAAAATATTACAAGTTTACCAAATTGATTAATAATCAACGATAATAAAAACTGTAAGTAAAAAGGCGTCTTTAACGTGCAAGAACAGTAAACATTGATTGCATCGTTTGAGAAAGAATAAACGACGAACAAAAGAAGCTAAGCTTTTTCATTGAACATTATTTAATTGCAGCCGATGATGATAGTACATCCTTTAATCTTAAGATAAACGTAAGTAACTTAAATGCTTTGCTTGCACGTGGACAATTAACGCGTAATGACACAAATTCCAAGAACTGCATCATTAAACAAATTCGCAAGGACATATCACAACTCATTGCCAAATTAATTTTCGCAATTTATTAGACATAGCGAGACATCTCTTTGCGGAATGTTTAAGTATATTAAACATTTGCATTTGTTTACTAAATAATACCAAAAAAATTAATATAATTATCGCAGTTTGTGTTACTTAATTTAAATAATTAATCCATGGCAAATATAACATTAAACTCTGCTTTAATATTCACATTATTTAATGATTAAATGTGTTACTTAATAATGGATATAATTTTAAATTTGAAGGAACATGAGATATTAGATACTTTTCAGGGAATTATTGATATTGGCAAATGATTACAATCTACCTAAATAAAGATTTGTTTTAATAAACGGCTCTTCGCCGAAAATTGCCGCTAAACTAGGTCAAGAATATGGCAAATATTTCATCAACCGAATCTAACAAATTGAGGCTGTGCCCTTGAGAAAAAGCAAACTCACAAAAAGTTTAACATACAAGTACAAGTTTAACCTTCTTTTGGTGAATTTCTTTGTTCATAGCTAATTAAAATAAGATTAGTTGTCAATTATACCGCAGTACTATCATCTAATCAATCTGAATAGATAAATATTAATTGTATAATCGATTCGTGTTAATACTTTTGACTCCACTAGATGCCGATTATGGGAAAAACCAAAATGGCGGCCACAATATAGAATAAAAATAATTGTAAGTTCCTCTATGTCCAAAGAAAGAAATAAAAAAAGCTGCAGTGAACTACAACTGCGCTATTAACTATTAGTAAATTTGTTATTGCATTGTAGCAATTGTGGCATTGTTTATACGTGA
>JARJDU010023817.1:0-19109 GCA_030264695.1 Lissagria laeviuscula | reverse complement strand
GTTATCTACAGTGTTGGACTTACAAAGAAACAAGAAAGACCGTTGCATAACATCTCAAGAACGAGAACGAAAAAGTTAAGCCGACGTTTAATAGAAGCTTGAAAGAACGAGAACGAAAAGGTGCCCTAGAACGGGAACGAGAAACTTGACCAAGATTCAATTGTGCCACTATGTCAACCAATCAACGAGAGATATTCTATCCAGAAAACACCAGATTTCAATTCGTTTTCATTTTTTATTCATCTGCTTTAAATTTTTGTTCTCGTTCGAGTACCAGTTTTTGAGCTCTTGTAGAACGCCCTTCATTCTTCTACTAGATCTTTTTTTCTTTCGTTTCACAGATCACAGACTCGCTTAAAGGGGGTTCACAACGAGAACAGAACGAGAACGAGAACGGAACCGAACGGGATCTGAAACGTATAAATATAATTGAACTGTGATTGAACGTAAAACCCTTGAAACAAGTAAAAATAACCAACCGTATCCAGAGCTAGATGTTGAAGTTTCTGATTCGTCTCGGGAACTAGCGGCGCCCACTGAAAAGATGAAAGTTCAACAACTTTGCCGTTCTTGTTCTCACTTTTTTCACGGGCCCGGAGTAACGGAAAGCCTGATTTCCTATTTAACTTTCCGTTCTCGATTTGTTCTCGTTCTCGTTCCCGTCAATTGTGAACCTGGTTTTATACTTTTCCGCATACCTTTTGTTTTAACATAAAAATCTTCTTATGTAGTACCTTCTTTATTTACCTTTTTATCTATCATTTTAGTAAAGTAAAACTATGATAATTTGATTTTGAGGTTTCGTTGTTAACAAATACAACCCTGTTTTATTTACCCATGAGAGTTTTATTACTTGCAGTCGGGAATATTTGCGAGAGGCCAGGAATGTTCTCAGAATACTGGAATATCAAGCGAGCAAGCAAGCAATGTAAATATGCAATCTACAACTGAGCAAAAGAGCGTGAAAGATTATTGCAGCTGTAGGCATACACAGCTGAATTAATCCTCTCTGGAAATAAAGAATTGAAAACGAAGGGCTGATAGCGACTGGGAGTAATTTATTTTTAATAAGGGCATGCCGAGTCAAGATTGATAAAATGAACGCAATTAAAAGTTAATCGAATGATTTACTAATAGTTTGCTTTAGATAGTTTAGTAATCAGTGCCGGTTTTAGATATTTCTTTCTTATTTAAGAGATGGATTGATTAAATCTAGAGAAAATGAAGAAACAAAACAAATATGCTCTAAATATTAAAATCGATAGAATCTCTTCGAATGAAATTACTTATGAGGTATAGATTTATTATATAATCAATAATTGGAGTTGATAGATATTACTAATTGCAATAATTGTATTGGCTGATTAGTTTAAGGTGTAAACATTGGATTAGTAACAAGCAAACGAATGTAACAATAACGAAACAAAAAACAAATTCAGACTGACATGTAAACACATAAAAAATAAATTTTAGTTTAGTGGACATTACGAGACATCTCTCGGCAAAATAAAAAACTTTTTTAAACTACATACAGTAAAACTTTCCTTCACGAGCGCCTCGCATAGCAAGCAATTCGCATAACGAGCGACAATTAATTTTTAAAAAATGACAAGCTTAACGAGCGATGATTCACATAACGAGTGACGTAGAAATGCTAAAAGCAGGAGAAACTGTTGCATTATCACATTAAGATGCATCATCCTACTAAGGAAGAAACTTTCCGCGCTACAAATGTATTCAATGATATCGCATTTTTACAAAATATTAAATCGTCGGCAAAACAAATGTCTCTAGACAACTTTCTATTAAAAAGAAGTTAGGTTTGTTACTAATTTGTATTTCGATTTTTTTGATTTCTGCAAATCGAATTATCATTCTAGGTTAGTTTATTCAGCGATAGAAGAAAAGATAAAAATGAATTTCGTTTTTTATCAATTTGTAGGTTTTTTTTTTAAATAAATATTACAATGAATGTTTTTTAAGTATTTCTTTGTTAACAATTTTAGTTTTTGACATGGAACGCATTATCGTGTTTAAAATTAATTGATACGGCAAAAATGGTTTAGCTTAACAAGTGTTTCGCATTACGAGTAAAAATAAACTATGCTAGTTATGCGAAGTTTTACCATACTTTAAATTATAATAAATCAACATATTTTGTTTACCACATCTTATCAAATTATTCTAGAAATTGCTATTTATGCTAAGAAATAATTTATAAATCCCTCCCTTATACAAAAATAATATGCATCACTTGTATGATCTATGCCGTAACCGCAATAACCTCATCCTGTTTGTCATTTGCCACTAGCCGGGTCACTTCAATTACCATTTTATATTAAATATTTCACGTTAATAGTATAAATTTTTAACCTACATGCGACAACATAATGGATTTAAATAAAGAAGTAAACATATTACATTTCTTTTATATTACTTAGACATATTTTCACGTAATTGTACTTTCAGGAAGTTGATCGATACTTAGCCTCATCAGACTTTCCCATATTGAAGAATCAAAGAATTCTCATAACTGCCAATGGAGGTGTTCCTGATAAACTCCCTGTGTGGGTCATGCGACAAGCTGGACGTTATCTATCTGGTATATTATTTTTAAAGTTACATATTAACATGTCTTAACATTCATTTGTTTTGTTAAGAATTTCGAGAGTTCCGTAAGGTACATTCCTTCTTTGAAATATGCAGAGATCCTCAACTTGCTTGCGAAGTAACACTCATGCCTATAAGGAGATTTGACTTGGATGCTGCTATCATCTTCAGTGATATACTTGTTGTGCCTCAAGCCTTAGGTCTAGAAGTTGTTATGGAACCAGAGAAAGTAATTATATATTTAAATATTTCCTAAGCTGTTTTTATTATTTATACTAGAATAACATATTCTTAAGAGTGTAAATATTTTAGGGTCCAGTATTTCCAAAACCATTAACATTGGATACATTAAATGATCTTGATTGGAACAATCCAGTACAAAAGTTGCAATATGTAGGAAAAGCAATTCGATTGACAAGACATATGCTAGAAGGAAAAGTCCCTATTGTTGGATTTTCAGCAGCACCAGTAAGTACCTTAATATCATAATCTATTTTCTCTTCGAATTTTTGTACAAACTTATTAACCGAATTGCTTTTTTTCCCAGTGGACATTAATGGTATACATGATTGAAGGTGGTGGTACAAAGACTGCCTCCAAAGCTAAAAGATGGATCTATTCCCATTCGAAAGAAGCCCGTCTGTTGTTCAAACAACTAACCGATGTAATAATCGACTACCTCGTCATGCAAGCAGAATGGGGTGCACAAATGCTTCAATTGTTTGAAAGCTCAGCCGAATATCTAACATCCGACGTATACGAAGACTTCTTATTGCCTCTCTTGAAACAAATCCCAATCGCAGTTCGATCAAAACTTGAAGCTAAGCAAATAGCACCTGTGCCAATGGTATTCTTTGCTAAAGGAGGTCGACATCTCCTCGATCTTCAAATCCAAGCTGGTTTTGATGTCCTCAGTTTAGATTGGGCCACAGATCCTGACGACGTTCGTCGTATCAATAAGAATATCGTTTTACAAGGGAATCTGGATCCTTGTGCATTGTATGCAGATAAAGAAGTCTTACGGAAATATGTCACAAAAATGTTAAACAAATTTGGGTTTAAACATCATATTGTTAATCTTGGACATGGGATATATCCAGATGTGGATCCACAGGCTGTACAATGGTTGGTAGAGATTGCTCATGAGTTTAAGAATCCTTATCCATAGGACTAAAAGGATTATTGGAATGAAATCTAAAATGGTAATGGCAGGTTGGGCATTTATATTATGAAGATACTGTTTTGTTGGTTTTCTTAGATTTTTGTATACAAGTTTACTAGAATATAGTCAATATCACAAACAACGAATCATGTTGTTTTGACAAAATGATGTTTGAATTGTTGCAATTTGGATTTCGTGATTACCACGCGGGTGTTTTGTAATTGTGAGTCATTGCCATCTGGGAATTCTTCTATAATTGCGGAATTTTTATAGAGCCATCTGAAATTCAACAAATTTATAATGACAATGGACATAATCTAGAAGAACAACAGACGTACCTAATTTCATCACCACCGATTGGAATTCTAAACGTCATAATTATTCTTCCAGTTTGCGCAATTACAATATCCTGAAGTTTATCCACTAATTCATCTAAACCTGACTTAGTTTTAGCTGAAACAACCATTTCTTCAGAATCTTGCTGTGGATTTTTGGAAATATCACCCTTATTGCCAACAGTTATCATTTTCTGTTGCAATTGCTTCAAATTTGTTTTTGCAGCTAAATTATCAAGTGTTGATAGGACATGTCTTCGTTGAAATAAGTAATCATCACTAGATAAGTCTTCAACATGAAGGATTACATCCTAGAATATGATGAAAATGATTAATTTAATATGATTACTAAATAATTAGCGCTACTTACGGCATATAAGGCATCTTCTAACGTTGCAACAAAACATTCAATCAAATTAGTCGGAATGTCCGAAATAAATCCAACAGTATCAACAAATAACACTTCCAAATTACAAGGCAATGTTCCTGCATGCATGGTAACATCCAAAGTTGCAAATAACTGATTCCTAGGCATCAGTTTCCCATCACCCGTGAGTGCTTTTATTAAAGAAGTTTTTCCTGCGTTGGTATAGCCCACAACAGCAATGATAGGATAATCAATGTCTTTCCGCTTCTTTCGAAGAAGTTCCCTTTGCTGTCTTAGTTTCTTGATTTCATTCTTGATCTTCACCTCGCGATTCTGTAGCATTAATCTCTTCGTATCGAAGTTACTAGCTGCCATAAAATGGGAATCGTGCTTCTTAATATTTGCCCTTAAATATGGGATTTCTGCAAGAGCAACTTGCAATTTTGCATGTTTACTTATCGCATGCAATCGCAAGATTTGCATTACGATTTTATATCGATCTAATATAGGTACCATAAAAGTTTTCTCAAGTTCTTCAAGTTGTGCCCTTTTCAATTGACTCATATTCACAAAAACTGCCGTTATTGATTGATCTCTTCGTATAGTTTGTTTCAGTTTTTCTAATGTTCCTGAACCAAACACTTCTTTCTTATCTAAACTCTCTAATGGTACTGCAATTGTATCATGGACTTTCCATGGTGCTAAAGTTCTTATTAATGCTGTAGCTTCTTCTAATTGCCGTTCGGGATTAGTATCGGCAACTTTTTTTGGTCCCCATTTTACATAAGGATGAATTATGTAACAATTGTGATCCAGAGATGTCCCAAAACATTGTTCTGATAGTTGAGTGTATTCCCTAAATTATGAATACTATAAATATTATATATTTGACTAGTTAATTTCATTTTTATTAATAATTTCAATGAGTTACATATATAAGATAATAGAGAAATATTGTATAATGTACTTACGGATCGTCCTCAAGTGTAACATCAGTAATCGGTTCAAGACTTTCTTTCTTTTTAGCAAATTTTTGAATACTGCTAGTAATACTTCTTGAACTTTTAACATGAACAAACTTTCTTATGAAATGAAACATTTTGAATATTTAAATAAGTACTCTACAGTCAAGACAGTGCTGCCACCTACTTTACGCAGATAACCTAAACAACGTAGAACACGTTCGTCGCAAATTATCGCGAACTCATTAATCCTGACTGTTATCGATTGTTTTACAAGCATTCGTATAAGATGCAAAGGTCTGTTGGTTTAATTTCATTATGAAAACTTACTGAATTAACGTCTTAACATGCACGAATTCAATAACCGAAATAAACCAAGACCTACGCTAACATTGTTCTTGTAATAACTTGTTTAATGTATGCAACCAAGTATTCAACTTTCTTAACAGATTATCAATTCAATATTTAGTATTTTATAGATACATTATCTATTCCTTTGTTTCTTTTTGTTTGATATAAATCAATATAAATATGCAATCAATTTGATTTATAGAAATAATAAAATTTTCAGACCTTGTTAATAGTCTGAAGATACATGAGCGTGGGTGATAGTAATAATAGACATACGTAATATTATGTCTTTCATTTGTTTCGTGATTTATTATCAGAATGCGCAAGTATGTAATTTGTGAATTAAACGATGTACATATCCGGATGTAAACTTATCTCATGGTCGCCCACACCGCGTCCAAAGGAAATCTACGTTGGTCGGAAATATGATAAGACAATAGCATGATTATTGTTATATGTCAAAGCAACAGCCATAACGATTAGAAATTAGAATCAAGTCGAAAAAAGTATATAATTTCGTTACATATATAAGTCTAGAAATAAGTATTAAAAAGATGTTTTTATATTATAAGTATTATATTTTTATCAGTATCAGAGCGAATAGGTCACATTTTCAGAAATGATAAAAATGTCACTGGCCCCAACGTCGAGAAATTTTGTTTGAATTCGTTGATACCGTTCAATCGAATATGTACGTTAACATTCATAATTATTGATATAAACGTTCGAAGAGCCAAGCTTAAAAGTAGAGACAAGTGTACACCACATGTGCACATTTGGTGCGCGTTTATTCCGAGCAGTACTCGAAGATCAAATCAGCACCGACAGCAACAGCAGCAGCAGCCCAAACCTACTTAAGTTTTAAGCCGCTTGCGCTTCTCGTCTCTCCCTCTACGATTGCGCGCAGTTCAGTCGCCGAGATTGAGGGCTGCGGTCCGTGCGGAGGAACAATCAGGAGGTAACGAGCGCAGGTCATTCCAGTAAGGAAGGTGTACTCAAAGGGTATACCTGTACCTATACTGGTTTCTTTGAGACACTTTCCGGAGTGTGTACAAGCTATTTATATACCAATGCGGAGGGTGTAAGTACGTGAATCTTGAACGTTCCAAGATAAGTAATGTCGCATTCGTGACTGCAGTAGGAAGGAGGCAGTTGATGCAGTTTGGTAACGCTTGTCGCTCTTGGTAGTCGGTCGTGACGGTCGCATCTCCAGTTGCTCAAACCTGCTTTCGTGACTTAACTTCGCGGAAAAGAAAGATAATACTTAGGAGCGCGTCCTCTTGTGGTGCCTCATGCAGCAGCTTTTGGTGAAAGTGCGAATGTGCAAGTAAAGTGATTAAAACTTCTGTTGTTTGTTATTAAAACAGCGGCGCAGCGATGTGAAGAAGTGTGATTAGTGAGAACTTGCGTGCGTGCTTCTTATCGAGCTGCACGTGTTCTTAGTGACAGGTAAACAGTTCACAGATAAACAAGCCAAGCGCAGCTAAGACTTACAACTCGAGGAACTTTACTTGGAGTAGTTGTAGATTTAAAATATTTTGTATTTTTAACTTGGGGGGACACCAAACTAGATAATCTTTGATATTCTAGACTTCTGCTTGTTTCGTTCTTATTTCTTCTTCTAGTATGTGTTAAAGCCACTGAAAGTTTCCTTCGCGGAAGGCTGTTCTAAGAAGTCTATCGAACTGCGGTTGTGCTGGCGCTCAAAAATAGAATCGAATCTATTTCAGGGACTTTAACAACATTTGATTTTATTATGAGTTTTATGACTTATTATTGCCATGCTTTAATGTACAAGAAGGCTGTTATAACCAGCCGCTAGACGTTTGCCATTTATTTCTGGTCTTTGAAGCCTTTCAGGGGTAATTAATGTTACATCAGAAGCTTTGCCAATGTCAAAAATATACTTAAATCATGTTTTGATAATTATAGAATTTATGGAATATGCGATATTTGCAAATATTTAAAGCTTCGAATTTGAAATGAAGCAAAAAGCTGATTGGCAGTTTAACTGAAGGTCAAAAATCAAATACATTTATTTTGGGTTGTTTTAATGTTAACAACTTTAATTTGTACCTGCGCCAGCTACCTATAATTTAGACACCAAAATAAAAAATATTGTCATTCTTAGAACTTGCTTAAAATCGATATAGCTATGCTCAGCATTTATTTGAAGCGCCACTACCGCAGACTCAAGTTACAAGTTTGATATTACATATTAATAATTCAAGCAAATATGCTGCTAGCTTATAAGTTTGACTCGATTCAGCTAAATCTCCAATGTAATCAGTGGCGGATTAATGCACAGGCGCAGGAGGCGTTCGCCTGGGGCTTTCAAATTCCGAAAGTGACTGTAAAGCCTCAAATTGATTGTGCGCTTCGGCCCCTTTTAGAAAGATCTCAAATTCATTGTGCTTCTAAGGTCCCGTTATTTCTAAATCCGCCGCTGAATATAATGTATTCATACACACATTGTGCTGTGATAAACATAATCGCTTCCGAACATGCTTTATGCCATCATTGTAGTTTCCATATTTTTAACTTTTAACTGTTTCATTTACTCTGAGCCGGATTTACGTATGGCCTATGACCTAAGTCGCCAAATTCTATAATATAGGGCTCTTGTTCTTAGAGTGTGCATTTCAAAATGCACTTTGAGTAGGCCTATGATCGGTTTTTGGGGGATGGGTTGCTAGCCTTCTCCCTTAACTCTCCTATGCATGGTGTGACACTGAGGACACCGACAAAGCAAACAGCTACTGTCACAATCCTTGAAGAAGTTCACTTCACCTAAAAACTGTCACTGGGCACTGTAATCTTCGCCTACTCGCCGTTCATGTCATACATTAATGCCCTGCATTAGAATACTGGAGAAAGGAGGATGGGGCATGGAAACCCATGGACAACGAACCTGTTATCGAGAAGTCTCTGGGTCTTTCAAAGCTGATAGCACTTTCTTCTCTCGACTCGAAAAGGGCAAATGGACATGAGTACAATTAGCTGATGGCTGCAGTGCTAGCGCCACAAACCCAACAGCTTCATACTGGGTTTCCAAAAAAAGTACCTAATAAGGAATAAAGCAACGAAGATGTGGAAAGAATGAACCCTAAACCGAAAAAGGTGGAAAGACTTCTACACGTCGATATCACAAGAGTAGAACGAGGTCTAAGTAGTGTCGATGGAACAGGACAATGTTCTGTTAAAGAAGAAATAGTGGTAGGAGGAGAAGGATCAAGAATGCAAAAATTGAGGGTTGTATTTTTTTTTAGAGCGGCAATTAACCACTTTTTATAAATCCGGCTCTGGTTTATATACAAACTTAATAAGCTGCTTATTTTCATTTGGTTGTTGTTATATTTATTTATTTATACTACATGTAAATAAAATACAAACTGTTTTTGAGGTCGAGCCGAGGGCACACAAACAATTTTTCGGCTATGCTCCGGAATGAACGAGCGTTATTCATATTGAACTCATGATGAATGATTGTAGATTTGGTACAGTGTGACTGACTGACTTCTCGAATTGTGGCAATTGTTGAATGTCGATAAGAGTTATAACATTAAGATGATGACCCATTTTTCTTTCATTGCTCATTGTTATATAGTAGCAAACTTAAGCTATTTACTTAAGTAATAATACTAAAGAGTAATAATACTAAAGAGTATAATATGTACTGAAGTTGTTTTTTTTTACAGGGGGCCGACGATCGAAGGCTCTTCCTAATGGAATCGCCGATAAGTAATCAACGCGCTGCGGCAGCGCTCTTGCTGTTTTTCATCATAAATAGTAATTCACTACTTTTCTAATCTTTCCTTTACTTAAATTGTAAATTAAAAATTTGTTTTAGATTGTATATCACCTCAATCGAGTCAATACATAGGCTCTTACCAAAGAGATTGGCGAAATCAAAATGCCACAAGGGGTAAGTTCAAACTTTGTATTGTAACCAAAACAAAAGAAAATCTGAATTGGCATTATCGATATCAGGCATGTGCAACGTTAAATCCACCTGATTTTGAACGGTTCTCGTAGATTTTTTTTAGATATCAGTGAATTTGGCCCGCCGGGACCATATGTGCGGCCCGCAAGTTTCATCAAATTTTTGTTTTTTCTTTCGGGGTAGGTCACTAGCTGAGAAAATTCGGTTTAGATCACATTTACTTAATAAAAAATTTCAAATTTCCAATCCGACCCCTAGTCTGATAAAAGTTGCACATTCCTGACCTATACTATCCTTACGCATTCCCCAATTTTTGAATAAGAAAAAGGGTTGGGAGATGGGCTACCAACCTATCCCTGTAATATGCAAACTATAACTATAACGAGACCCGGTCAGACGGGGAGAAAGTTGGTAGGCCTAGGCCCTACTAAGGGCTGTTGTTATTAGTAAATTAATTACTTAATTCATAACATGTGTTTAGCACCATATTTATTGCGTGGCGATCAGCCTCCACCTCCAGACAACGATCTCGATTACGGGACTCAAGACGGATACCATCCATTTTCCGATGGTTCGTCATATTGGTCTAGCCGACGGAAAGGTTTGCACCAAAAACATGATACTTGGTTTTGGTGTAACAACACTATATACTACAACCAGTCTCATTTCAGTTTTCAATACATAACGATAACAATTCTATTATTTTGTCTTCGTTTCATTTTAATATTATGCACATTGCAACCATTTCCCTGAAACTTATTTCTGTGCAACACTTTTCTTTTATGATTGTGCAACTGCTTAACACTTCCCAAGGTCTTGGTCTATTTGATTTACTCTTGTACAACAGTTAAACAATGCATGACACACAATCATTACCATTTATAATTCTAAATTATCTGTTTTAGGTCATCGAGTACATCCCTGTGAGAAAAGTTCTTGTTACCCACAAACTGGTAACTTGCTCATAGGCAGAGAAAATCAACTATTTGCTTCGTCCACTTGTGGTCTTCGAGAAACAGAACGATATTGCATTGTCTCGCATTTAGAAGAACGCAAGAAGTGCTTCTGGTGTGATTCCCGTCCCTCGGATTATCCAAAACCTGATCTAAATCATAACATTAGTAATATTGTATATAGGGTATTACCTGGGTATGTCCACACTTCATTAATTATATAAATTATCAATCTAATTTCAATTTGGGGCTTTTAGTACAAACAAAAAAACCTGGTGGCAATCCGAGAATGGTAAAGAAAATGTTTACATTCAACTAGACCTAGAAGCTGAGTTCCATTTCACTCATATCATCATCACATTCAAGACTTTCCGGCCGGCGGCTATGCTTATAGAAAGATCTTTCGATTTCAAAAAAACTTGGCAAGTGTATCGGTACTTTGCCCATAATTGCGATGAAAGTTTCCCAGGAATTAGTAAAGAGCAACCGCACAATCTTACGGATATTGTATGCGAATCGAAATATTCTAATGTAGCACCATCCACCGATGGTGAAATCATCTATAGAGTCTTATTACCCCACGTACATATTGACAACCCATATTCTAGCCAAGTACAAACATTGATGAAAGTCACCAATCTTAGAATTAACTTTACAAAGCTGCATACACTTGGAGATGATTTGCTAGATCGAAGGGAAGAGATCCAAGAGAAGTATTACTATTCTATCACAGATATGGTTGTTCGAGGGTCTTGTTCATGTTATGGTCATGCTAATCGATGTCTTCCACTTCCTGGACAATCTTCTTCTGTCATTGATATGGTCCATGGAAGATGTGAATGCACTCATAACACAAAAGGCAGGAATTGTGAGAAATGCGAAGATTTCTTTAATGATTTACCATGGGGTCCTGCTGTGGGCAAACAAACTAATGCCTGCAAACGTTAGTACATCCATTTAGAATGTGTACATATCTTCTAAAATGTTTTTTTCTAGGCTGTAATTGCAATAATCATGCAACAAGTTGTCACTATGATCCTGCAGTATATGAACAATCTGGGAAAGTCAGTGGAGGTGTCTGTGATGGTTGTAAGCATAATACTATGGGTTACAATTGTGAGCAATGCAAAGAATTCTATTACATGGATCCTACTAGGGATATCCAAGATCCTGAAGTATGCAGACGTAAGTTCCCTAAGAATATATACAAATTCCAGAATTACTAATATACTTTGCTTTATTTCTGGCATCTAGCTTGTGATTGTGACCCGCATGGAACAACAGATGACGGCAATTGTGATCCTATAGGAGATCCAGCTAACAACATTGAAGCAGGATCTTGTCATTGCAAGGCTAATGTAGAAGGCAGACGCTGCGATAGTTGCAAGAACGGCTTCTGGAACTTTTCCGATAAGAATCCTCTCGGTTGCGATAGTTGCTCATGCAACACCCTTGGCACTGTAGGAAACCAGGGTTGTAATGTCTACACTGGGGAATGCACATGCAAGCGATATGTCGTCGGTAGGGATTGTAATCAATGTATGCAAGAGTTTTGGGGATTGTCGGATAAACAAGATGGATGCCAGCCTTGTGATTGTGATCCCGGTGGCGCTTATGATAATTACTGTGATGTTATCGATGGACAGTGTAAGTGTCGTACAGATATGACTGGCAGGAATTGTAGTACTCCGAAACAACAGCATTTCACTGCAAGTTTGGATTTCTTATTGTATGAAGCAGAACTTGGCAAAAGCTCACCGGTAAGATTTTTGATAATTCGAGAAATTCGGGATTGATTTTGTTTATTTTGCAGAATTGCCAAGTTGTTATAAGAGAACCGTATAGAGAAGAATCCAAGAATACATGGTCAGGTCCAGGGACAGTAAAAGCTTCGGAAAATAGCTATATTGAGTTTTATATTAATAATATTCGACGGTCTATGGATTATGATGTTGTAGTAAGATACCAGTCTCCAATTGGAGAGACTTGGGAAGAGGTGAAAGTAACTTTGTTCAGGGAAGAACCAATAGATCCAGAGGGATATTGCAAAGACGTTGATCCAGAACACGATATTAATTACTTAATGCTACCTGGAAATAGGGCCAGTATTAAGGTAGAACCTTCTGTCTGTTTGGAAGAAGACCGACCTTATAAAATCCGTCTAGATTTTGGCAAGTCTAAGGGTGGTAGAGATAATTCCACAGCATCAATCCAAATTGATTCAGTAAGTCATATACTTTTCAGTTTTCTTAAAGGAATCTTTAAAACATTGATTAATGACTTTTAGATCGTCCTCATACCAAAATTCGAGAAAATCCCATGGTTCCATGGTTCCGCACCAGCAGAAAACCGTCGTCGCGATTTTGAATCTCATAATTGTGGCTTTTTCGACCTTGATGCACATCCTCGAGAAATCTCGGAAGCTTGCAAAGAGCATTATAATAGCATCGGAGTGTATTTATTCGACGGTTCACCAGCATGTCAATGCGATCCGACTGGTTCTGTAAGCAAACTTTGTAACGAATATGGTGGACAATGCGAATGCAAACCGAACGTTGTGGGCAGAAGATGTGATCGTTGCGCACCAGGAACTTTTGGTTTTGGACCAGAAGGATGCATGGCATGCGATTGTAATTATATCGGAGCGTTGAACAACTTCTGTAATTCGACTACTGGTCAATGCTCCTGTCGGGCAAATACCTATGGCAGACAATGCGATCAATGCAGAACTGGATTCTGGAACTTTCCGAATTGTCAGCGGTGCGATTGTAATGGACATGCTGATATTTGCGACTCGAAAACGGGAACTTGCATTGATTGCAGGGATAATTCAGAAGGATCTTCCTGCGATAGATGTATCGATGGCTTTTATGGGGATCCACGGTTAAATGTAGATATCGCTTGTAGACCATGTCCTTGTCCAGGTATTCCAGGATCGGGACATTCGTATGCTGACAAGTGTAACATGGACCCGCACACGAAGGATGTGAATTGCGATTGTCAGGAAGGCTATGCAGGTGCGAGATGTGACGTTTGCGCTGATAATTATTATGGGAACCCTGAAGAACCTGGTGGGAAATGTGAATCGTGCGATTGTAGCGGTAAAGTTGATTTATTGAAAGGAGGAAATTGCGATGCCAAGACTGGACAATGCAAGCAATGCTTGTATAACACCACTGGGGATCATTGTGAACGCTGCAAACCTGAGTTTTATAGAGAATATGATATTTGCACAGGTTTGTACCTTATTTGAACAGTTAATTAACGTAGGGTCGGATTTAGACTAGATGAGGCTCTAAGCTATTTGAGATATGGAGCGGTTTACAGAGGCCCAATTTAGTTTCAGGGGTGTCAAGTAAGTTGCATTGGGGTGCTGAGTTAAATTTGTAATTTGTTTTATTCATTTCTGAGGGGAAGTGTTGTTAGAATTCCGCTGGGGTCAGTAGGATGTGCTGACTAGACGTGCTTGTAAAAAATTGTTTATTTCTGGCGGTGGGAAGGGGGGGGCGATATGAGTTTTGCATCGGGTATCAACTTGCAAAAGGCGAGCGCATGAGTCCTCTAAGGTCCGCCACCCGAAGTTCCCTTGGCGCGGGGCCTCAAACTGATCGTGAACCTAGGACCCCTTTATAAGGGGCCTCATACTGATTATGCGCTTCAAGTCCCGTCTGCACTAAATCCGCTGCTGTGTGCGCCCCTAGAAAGTGGGAGCTCTAAGCTATATCTTGTTTATCTTATACATAAATTTCTTGGGTATATTTTCAGAATGTTATTGTGATATTCTTGGAACTAATGTAACTGCTGGTCCATGTGATCAAGACACTGGTCAGTGCCATTGTTTCCCAAATGTGACTGGAATAAACTGTGACAGTTGTGCACCTAATCATTGGAAGATTGCTAGCGGTGTAGGATGTGAACATTGCGGATGTGACGAAGTTGGATCAATTGACACCCAGTGTCATCCTGTAAGTACTCTATTTTTATCTTCGAAACATATTCGAACTCTCTCATTCTTATCTCTTTTTTAGTATGAAGGACAATGCACATGTAAACCTAACTATGGAGGACGTCAATGCAACGAATGCAAAGCTGAATATTGGGGCAATCCTAAGTTAAACGAATGCCATAGTATGTTCTTATCTCACTAATCTTATCTATCTAGTTCATTAGAGTTCAATCTAACAAGTAACAATTTTATTAGAACAATTATCTAATCAGATTCCACTAGCTAAGTAGCAATGAAATTACTAATACAATTAATATTGTTGTGCTTTGCTTCATCGTTTGCTTTAGGTATGAAACTAATTTGGAATAACTTAAGCCTAAACTATTCCTTTTCTTTCTAGAATGTGACTGTGACCCATTCGGCACATTAAATTTCCAATGTGACAGAAAAACCGGTGCGTGTGTTTGCAGACCTGGAATAGGAGGCCACAGATGTGATAAATGCGCACGTGGATATATCGGTGACGCTCCCAATTGCTCACCATGTGGAGAATGTTTCGATAATTGGGATCGTATTCTACATGAACATGAAAGTATGTCAAATTTAAGATAAATCAACCGCTAATTATTTACTAATAACTCATTTTCTTGCTAGATAATACTCTAATTGAGATAGAAAGAGCTAAAACTATCAAAAAAGTAGGCGCCACCGGAGCTTACACTAAAGAATTCGACGAAATGCAACAGAAACTGAACGAAATTGAAATGCTCTTGAATAGTACAGATACCATAGACCTAAAATCAATCGACGGCACCTCAGAAGACCTCCAAGCTCGGATCAAGGACATCCGTGAAGGTCCTTTGAAAGAACTCAGCGACAATCTAGCTGCCATAGACATCAAAAACAAACAGGGCGAGCATAAACTGAAAGCCCTCGAAACAGATCTCAATCGTCTCGCAAATAAAACAAAAGAACTTCAGAATAACGGAACACTTTTGCGTGAAGCCAACGTACAAGGGGCACTTACCCTAATTGAACAGGCCAAAGAAAAAGCGAATCGAGCTGCTCAAAAGGCAGAATTTACGCATGGGAATATTGAATATGCTGCAAGACAATGCAAAGCAATTGATAATCTTATCAAATCGACGAGGGAAGATCTAGACAAGAATCATGAGCTACAAGAGGCTGAGTTGAAGGAAATCCGAGATAATGTTAATAATCTTACAAGCGTAATGCCGCATTTAAATAATTTGGTTTGTGACAGGAACGGTGACCCTTGCGATTCGATTTGTGGTGGTGCTGGTTGTGGAGTTTGCGGCGTGGCCGTTTCATGCGAAAATGGCGCTAAGCAATTGGCTGAGATGGCTTTGCAATTTGCCAATGAGACTGAGGATATTCTAAAGAAGAAGGAAGACCAGGCTAATGAATTCATTCGGAATGTTACTGCTGTGAATACTATACAGTCTAAGCAGGATGCGCAACAAGCCTGGAAAACTGCGAATGAGGCATGGATGAAATCCAATGAGACCGTCACCAATATGGCTACAATGAAGAAAGAATTATTAGACTTTTTGAATAGTAATATCACCAAACCAGAGGATATCGAGATAAGAATTCAGGAAGTTTTGAATCAGAGCATTACCTTAGATAAAGATGAGATTAAGGCTTTGGCTGAGAAAATTAAAAAGGCTGTAGAGACTCAGGAAAATATTGAAGGCATCATTGCAGATACCGCTAATGATTTGGAAAGGGCACAAGAGTTAAAGGCTAATGCTGACATTGTGAAGTATGTTGTTTTATCTTTACACCTTTAATCAGAGAATTAATAAACTTAATTGAATTTTCAGGGCGCGAGTAGAAGAAATCAAAAATACTACGATTTTTGTAAAATCTGCTTTGGATAACAGCACCGTTGAGCAAAAAGGTGCTGATGGAGCTATTATAACAGCCAGTGAAAGTGTAACTAAAGTTGAGAGCCTTCTTAATGATGTAAGCCGTTTTTCATTTGTAACTTATCGAGGAGACATTATTTATGTGCTTACTTTTACAGGTGGAAACTGAATATGAGGAAGCTAAACGGGACATCAACCGAACTGAAGGTGACATTAAGAAACTGCATGATCAAATAACTGCGCTGCAATTAAACGTCTCCAATAACGAACATATCGCTCAAACTTTGAATGCTACCTCTCAAAGTATTGATGATGAAGCAAGAAAGACACGAACTCAGTTAGACGATCTTCAAAGGAGTTACAATTCTACATATAAGCACCTACAGGAATCTATGCATAAAGTGAAAGCTTCCGAAGATAAAGCGAGTAATTTGGTCAATCGGGCCGTGAATCTTGCAGCGAAAATCAACAAAATCGCTGAAGATTTGCAGAAGATAAAAATGAATAATACTGAAAGTACTTTGAGCATATTGGAAGGGGAGATTGACGCTCTAAGTCGTCGGATGGAAGACTACAACAAAGCTATCCAGAATAAGTTAGAATATTATAAGAGTTGTACTTAGATTCTGTGCAATTTTATTCCCATTAGGTTTAAGGCAGAGTTTTTAGAGAATTGAATATCTATTGAATCATTTAGCATCGTCTATGTTTAGCTATGTTAATGTTTAGTGTAAGTTTGTATCTTGCAACCCTATGGAGAAACCTACTTCTGCTTGTATATATTTTTAGTGTTCTTTTTCACATATTTTATCACCTTGTATAAGTTTTGTTATTTATATGGGACTAGATACAACAAAGTGTTCATTTTTTATGCGAATATATACAAATAATTTTAAATAAAACTGAATATAATGAGATTGTAATGTATTTGATTTACCTTCGACTTTAAAATAAGTATTGATGTAAAAGATAATCTGACTAGATTTGAATCGAAAGTTGATGAAATGACATTACAAACTGCTTAGGATACACAAAACGAATGGATAGAAGAAAGCAACTAATTCAATTACCTCAAATGTTCAAAAAATAAACCTGGAATGAAAATGGTTCTTTCAACAGGGGAAAATGTCTAACTAATAAGCATAAAAATCTTTATTCTTTCATCTATGCATAAAAATAAGAAAAGCACAATGATACCTGTGTTTTTTGTTGCCTACGTTAAATCTGCAAACTACAGTTATAAAATTTGCAATTACTTTATTACTGCAATTACTTTATATCAATTTACATTAATTCCAAAAACGATTTTAAATTTTAAATTCATTATTATCACTGCAAGTTACCAAAAATTAAATCAAATCAATCAATAACATATTTCATGTATAACAAGTTGCCTATAAAGTTTCAATGAAGCAAAACCCGCCAGAATATACAAGAACGTGCAGAGCCTCTAGCGGCGGTAGTGTACCTCCAGTTGTATTATTAAAGATGGCTTGCTCCAGTTAGCCAGTTAGCTGTCAGTGTTGTTTGTGTTCGTTTTGCGCCAAGTCGCCGCCCGGAACAGCTGACGCTCGCCGCAATCGTCGCTTCCTAGAGCGCCGATAATCGCGCGAATCGTTCGCGCAGCATGTCCGCGCGTACAAAAGTTTGGATAGTGCCGTGACAATCGAAACCGTCGAGTGTGCCGCGCTTTGCGAAAGACAATCACCACAGTGGGAGGCGGTGGACAATGGCCGGAGATGCGATTGATATCAGCGCGCTGCTGGCGCAAAAGGACACGCTCATTCGCGAACAACGCGACCAACTTGTGCGTCTGAAGCGTGAGATCGAAGGGTTGGCTAGCGAGCGGGATCTTTTACTCTGCGAGAACAGCAATCTTCGCTTCGAGCTGGAAATGGTGGAGTTGAAGCGGCTGCAGGACGAAAGGTACGCGTTATCACCGTTTGCATAATATGTATGTATTAAGGGATGTTATGGTATAGAAACATAGCTTGCTATGATCTTGTTTGGATGTCAGATGGATGAAGACGTGTGTGGGTTGTGAACCGGCACGTCGGTGCCGTTGGGGACGCGGTGTCGCGTTACGCTGGCGATTCTCTTCTATCGTACTAAGTGGCTTGCAGAGAGCCCGGCCAGCCAGGTCGGAGTTATCATGCTTGCTTGCACTTCTTCTTCTAGGTGCTGCATACGGGCACGGCCTACTACGGTTTATTTCATTATTAAAATATTCTTCTGAGGTGTGTGGCAGACCTAAGTTCATATATAAACATATACCAAAACAGTGTGTTGTGAGTTGTCAAAATTCTAATTAGTTGTAGATGGCGCTTTCGGCATTATTTTCAATTGTTTTTTCCTTCTGGTGTCCTGTATGTACAATCTAATGTAAGTTTAAGTCAATTTACAATTAAAACTTGCATGAATTGCTACCGAACGAAGGAAGCACTGTATAATTTCAACGTTTTAGTTACGTTACTCTGTTGATGTTTTTTATATCATCGTTGGCTTCCCCGCGCATTAATTGTACACATCTCGCGTGCGTGCTCGAGCTGCCGACGAGCGCATCATGGTAAAGAGTCCATGGGAATCGT
>JARJDU010023807.1:0-13194 GCA_030264695.1 Lissagria laeviuscula | reverse complement strand
GGAGCTGAAAGGTTAATTATATTTTCGATATTGATATCGCTTAAATCACCTCATATATTCTTAATATTTCCATAGCTCCTGTTTTAATAATACGGCTGTCAATTCTCCTTAAACAATGCTCTTAATATTTTCCCAAACTTTAGAAATTTCTTCTATAAAATTGCAACTATTTGTATTAAGTCTGTGAGTGTTAAGTTGTTATTGCTTCGCTTACTAAATCGTAGTTCCATATTGAAAAGACTAATTAATGCATGGTTAACACAGCAATTCATTTTCAAAAATTCCCTAATTTTCAGAAGTGGAAGGTACGGTGATTAGGGGAAGTGAAATAACAAATATTTTAATACTTTAAAAATCTTTTCGGTAAAAAAGTTATGCTTCCAACCATTATTCCCACACAATAGGTTTAAAAGGTAAAAAGTTTTAATTTGTTAGAAACTGCTTTTAGTCATAAATGAGGCATTCAATTCGCTTCTTTATTACATAATTGACAAAATTTGTAGCAAATAGACAACTCATAGTTCGGCATAAAAATAAATATAGCACGCAGTTTGAGTTGAAGCAGGGTGTTTGGCAAGGGTCTCCGCTGTTGTTTATATTATTCAATATCTTTTACTATGACATTGACATTTATAGCAATAATCGACTATACTTTGACCTATCTACTGCTATTCGCCGACGACACAGTCTTGATCTCCCACGACAAAAACGCTTATAAAGAATTAAATGCTTTGCAGAATCTCCCAAATAAAACCAAACATCACCAATCAGTTCAAGACCGCAAAACACTTAAGTGACATAATAGATACAAAAATAAACTTTAATGAAGATACAAAATACGGTAGACCCAAAAAGAAAACGGAATACTTTTGATGTCTACATACATTCGCGACCACGCATGCAACGCTATTCGCCAACTTTGAATGTTTGGTTTAGCGATTTTATCAAAACGCGCATAAAGATCATTGAGGTAGATGAAAAGGCAGCAATTAGAGCGATAACAAAAATCTAACACCCCACTAACCTATTATCTCACAGCATTGAACCCATTCATCATAAACAATTCACCTCATACACCCCGGAACCAACAAGAAATCTTGCAAAATTAATAATTCTTGGAATTTATTGATTAAACCTCATAATTGTAAACTCTTAAGATTATAACTTTTTTTGATTTATTATCATCTACTTATTTGATTACAATTCCATTAGAAAGAAAAATGCTTTAATAAACGATGTAACTACAATTCAAAGTTAATGACATTTCTATTTTTAATGCCCGTAAAAAAACTAGTGCAATTGAAGTTGTAGTTATACATTCCTACTATAGCACTAAAATAATTTTGTCATATGTATAAATAGAATACCAAAAATTTAGGTTTTAAAATGTTATGACCTTTAATGAACATTTTTATAATCGTAGTTACTTCGTTATCCTCCAGAAATCTAATACACACAATTATTGAAAAACAAATTTAATGCAATTCCTGCTATTCAATTACCTCGATAGCAATATAACAAATTTAAAGAATTAAATATAATGAATTATTATGTTAAAACTGGGTAAATTTAATATTACAATGTTCTAATCAGTCAACCAAATCAACTAAATTAACTCATTTAATTAATAGTTCATGAAACTGCATAATAAATACCCACGTAGACTATTCAATAATATCCTAAAGCTATTAGTCCTGCAAATTTGCCATAGGTGCCCACTTATAAAATAATACCCTACACTCCCTTTGACATGAATTAATTAATTAGTTTTACCTTAGGCAGTGAATGCTGGCGCACATTGTGCAAATGTATGCCGGCGATTTCAACAATTCCGGGCACCAAGGGTCTCGGCCGAGTTAGCGAGAAATGCGTGTTTGCCAACATCAAACTCATATTGCATCCAATCGCGTTTAATTCCGGCATAGCATCTCCAAAAGCTTCCCTTGCTATTAGTTCACTGGCACGATTCACATAAAGGTAACCAACTTTTCGGGTATATAAATATGCCAACGAGTTGGTCACTCGTTCGAGCAAAGTCATTCGATCGGAGAAATGCATGAAGTGGTTTGGAATATAGGAAGGATTGTCGGAATTACCAAAGAAGAGGTTTGCCCATGGCATGAGAACGTGTGTGGTTATCCCAATATGAGGAGCATGGAAAAACCATGCAAAGCCTAGGAAACAATCCGTGTTAAACTGTTCGATTAGAATGAGATCGAAGGATTCATTGCGTTTTAGGAATTGTTGAACTGGTGGTGTGTGTAAATGTGCACATGAAAGGAGACCATTGTTTGCAATCTTGAGTATCTTGTCAGATATTGACATTTTAAGAAACTTTTCAAAATCCAGACGAATTTTTATATCCAAATTAGGATTTAATGTCACGTCGGTGAAATTATCCAATTTATCTGGTTGAGGGAAATGACTGAGAACGGTTACGTCATGGCCACGTAAAGCCAATTCTTTCATGAGATCTTCGAATATTAAATAATGACTTCGTCCTTCAAAAGGAAATATACCCAAGATTTTGTAGGCGTATACTGGAGCACTTATATATTGAATTGTTAAAGTTAAAACTAGTTTGATAATTAGAATCAATAACATTTTTAAGATTTCTGCAACGTACTAGTTTTTTTTTTAAATTAAATGAAAATTAGCAAATAACGCTGTTCATCTTTCTGATAGGAAAATACAACTGTCAAGTACATTTTATTGCAATTGGTAATTTCCGTGGTATTATCTTTAACTTTTTGCAATAGTTTTGTGTTTCGCCATAAGTTAATTACGCCAGAAAAGCAAGTAAATAGACTTATTGCTTAATATAATTTCATGTTTTTAATGGTTATTGTTGTCTACATATGGGCAATGAATACATATTTATGTATTCGTTTGAATATTTTGATATTTTCTATATAAGTCTATTTGAAATAAACCTTTTACATTGTTATTTTCTACTGTCTAGTATACGAAGGTAGATCAAATATAAACCTTTTTTTTTTTAATTAAAAGATAGGCAATATTAAGAAAGTCTAGGAGGTAAGAGCGGGTATGAAGGCAATTGGGCACGATCGTCTCAGTCATCGTCAAAATGCAATCCGTCTATTGCCTCTTGGAGTGGGCCAAACATGTGATAGTTACATAGCTCCTAATTCCACTAATTCCTTTTGTAGCTTTCGTATAGATTTATGCAACCTGCCATTGCCTTTAAGCAAAATGACATCAGAAATGATTTTTCGTTGTTCAAGAAGAAAATCAATCAAAATTACTGTTTTGGTGTCGAAAAAATTTATAGGAAAAATGAGCATAGGTCACATTTTCGACTTTTTTATCCAAAATGGTTGCGTAACCGTTGAGGAATTACCACCGAGAGTACGTCATTTGTAAGAAATTTGATGATTATTATCGTGGACAACTGATCAACCCACCCGGCGTTTCTAAAATGATGAAACCAAAAAGCTCCCTATTATATATTTTTATGGATATTCACGAAACTTCTTAAAACAGTTTATACAAGATATTTGATTTGCTCTTGTTTTAATTTGTTTCAATGTCTGCTATTACTTTAATATTATTCTCCTAACGGTACAATGAAGTGAGATAGTAGTTTTATTATGGCATAATATTTTACAATTTCTTGGTAGTTTACCTATTTATTGATGGAATACGAAATAATGCCAAAAAACATATAACTCATATAAAGTGCATATAAATCATCATTAAAACTACTGACATTTTGTGTCATATTCTGTTTGCCTCGCTACTTTAAGTTATACAACTGTATTTTCACATCCATTTTTTTCACACGTCCTTACTTTCTTTAACACAAAACAATTTTGCCAGCATCCTCTTTTAAGTTTGTCGTCCCGTAGCAATTATTATTTCAACTTGTTTACACATAAGTACTAACTATAAGAGTATCGATGAGTAGAACATACACATTTCTTATATTAGTGTTCGTTTCTATTCTGGTAACCTTTCATAAAACTTTTTTTTGCATTATTAAACAAGACTTCAACGGATTTGATTTATTTCAATGTCCTATTGAGATTACCCAAATATACAGCATTGTAATTTTTCTTCATCTAATTTTTACTCCTGTTCTTTTTATTATTGAAAATTAGTTCAGAAATAAACTAAAACGATAACAGAGACCATTACATACAGTTATGAAATCTATAAATAGAGTGCTTATAATTATCCATTTTACAGCCACTCAACACCCCACATATATCATCCAACACAATCGACAACATATCTATTTTTAACAGATTGTCCTTTAACATTACCTGTGGCAATTTTTGAACACGTTTTTTATTTAGATGAACACCCAAAACATTTATTACACTTGGCACAAGCGGCTTAGGTCTCAGCATAGTGAAATGATCATTAATAATTAACATGCTGGCATTATTCGCGATATCATCAAGACTAGGCAGATCATCACCAAACGCATTCCTTGCATACTGATTGTCGTCCGGAGTAATCAAATACTTATAAAACAGATTAGAATAAATAGTCCCGAGGGTGTTAATAACACGTTCGTGAAACGTCATGCTATCTGCAAATGCCATTAACATATTTGGTATATATGAAGGATTATCAGGCTGTCCAAATCGCGCACTGTACCACGGAATTAACGCCGAAGAGCTAAGATGAATGAAAGGAGCACCGAGTCGATATACCAATCCAAGATAGCAATCCGTGTTGAATGCCTCAATTAATATCAAATCAAACTTTTTACTCTTTGGCGTAGAGAGCAATTGGCGCACTGGAGCAGACTGTAAACCTTCAGTGCAAGTTTCTTTGGCTAATGTATGAACTAGATGAGGTTCGTTAAAGCGACCTTGATATCCTTCAACGATCATGCCAAAACCCACGAAATCACCGCCTGTATATGTGGAGGAATGAAGCACTAAATCTTTATATCCTGCATTGGGCATAGGGAAATAGCTGAGGACTGTTACATCGTGTCCCCTATCGGAAAGCTCTTCCATTACCGGTTGGAATATGTCAAAGTGGGATTTGCCAAAATGCGGAAATATACCCAGAATACGATAGGCATTTGTGAAACTTAGTATCGTGCATAGTATTAAGCAAATAAAAGTAATTGACATTGCTATGATATGATATATTTTGGGTTTATGTTATTTAACACTGTTGAAAGTAGCACGGATATACTTTATGCCTATCCACGAATAAAGGCAACGCGATCATGACTGAACTAAATGATTCGACGCTTGAACTTCTCGAACCTAATCTAAAAATAAATAAAAATGTACCTCGTGCTAATCTGACTGTTGTGCTTGCATTAGGACATTGATATACATGTTATAATTCTGTTTAAACGTTAAACACCACAGATATTATTGTTACATAAGTGATACAATGTGTAACAGAGTTTCACAAATTGTTCTAACGTATAGATTTGTATTATAATTAGAGGGCGAATTGATAAGCTTTTATATTTTGAAATAAACCAGTTTAAAATATAAAAATAAAAGTATAAAAACAGAGCAAGCCCAGGAGAGTTTCATAGCGGTTAATTAACTCCCCCCCCCTCAAATATTTGTAAGACAGAAAAATTAGACAACGATTGAAAACTCGCTGGTATTCAATAAAACTACTGACATCTATGAGATATAATTGCCGCATGTTTTTATAAATTGGCACTAAGTGGTTTTATGCACGTGTCATTACGTCATTTACCACAAAACAATTTTGCCAACATTTACATTAACAATTCATGTAAGTAAAACATAGATTTTTATTCCTCGCCCTGCGACAAACCTTTAAACCAATTATTTTTCCAATTCTTCATAATGTTAATAATAGATTACTAATGTTTATAATAGTTTTTATTTCCATAACCTTTCAGCAAACTTCTTCATATCATTAGTAAACTAGATAGTTCAACGGTTTCGTATTATTCCAATAATATATTAAGACTACACGGATACACATCATTGTAATTTTTCTTCTTCTAATTTTTGCCCCCGTTCTTTTTATTTTTGAAAATTAGTTCAGAAATAAACTGAAACAATAACAGAGACTTTTACATACAGTTATGTAATCTATAGATAAAGTGATTATAAATGTTCATTTTACTGCCACTCAACACCACACATATATCATCCAACACTTTCATGCAACACAATCGACAACATATCAATTTATAAAAGATCTGTCTTTTAACATTACCTGTGGCAATTTTTGTACACTTTTTTTATTTAAATGAATACCCAAAACATTGATCACACTTGGCACAAGCGGTTTAGGTCTTAGCACTGTGAAATGATCATTGATAATTAACATGCTGGCATTATTCGCGATATCTTCCAGTCTAGGAAGATCATCTCCAAACGCATTCTTTGCAAACTGATAGTCATCCGGAGTAATCCAATACTTATTATAAAGATTGAAATATATATTCCCGAAAGTGTTAATAACACGCTCGTAAAATGTCATGCTATCTGCATATGTCAACAACATATTTGGTATATATGAGGGATTATCCGGCTGTCCAAATCGCGCATTGTACCACGGTATTATCGCCGAAGAGCTGATATGAATGAAAGGAGCACCGAGTCGATGAACCAAACCAAGATAGCAATCCGTGTTGAATGCTTCAATTAGTATCAAATCAAACTTTTTACTTTTAGGAGTAGAAAGCAATTGGCGTACTGGGGCTGATTGCAAACCTTTAGTGCAAGTTTCTTCGGCTAAGGTATGTATTAAATGAGCGTCTGCAAAGCGAGCTTTAAGTCCATCCTTTATCAAGCCGAAGGGCATGAAGTCACTGCTTATGTCTATAGAGGATTGAAGCACTAAATCTTTATATCCTGCATTGGGCTTAGGAAAATAGCTAAGGACCGTTACATCGTGTCCTCTATCGGAAAGCTCTTCCATTACCGGTTGGAATATGTTAAAGTGCGATTTGCCAAAATGCGGAAATATACCCAAAATGCGATAAGCATTTGAGACACTTAGTAGCGCGCATAGTATTAAGCAAATAATATTATTTGGCATATTGCTTTGGTTAGAATTATGGTTTATATGATGTAACACTGTTGACAGTAGCACGGAAATACTTTATACCCAACCACGAATTAAGGCTACGCGATCACGACTGAATTGAACGATTGGACGCTTGAACTTCCCGCACTTGATCTAAAAATAAATAAAATATTACCTCATGATTATATGATTGTTGTATTTGCATTAGGAGTACATTCATGTTATAATTCTATATTGACTTTAAACACCACCGATATTATTGTTACATAATATTGATTACATACGTGATATAATTCTTATCAGAGTTTCACCAACTGTTGTAACATATGAACTCTTATATTATAATTAGAAGAGGGGATTTTAAACTTTTATATATTAAAATTATGCAGCTTGGTAAAACTAAATATTTCATTAAAAGATGAAATAAAAAATGATTTACCTAACTGTCATTAATCTATATTAACTTGTTAAATATTAAAATTGTTTTCAATTTAGTATTTTCCAAAATGTTGATACTGAATGATTTTCTCCTTTTCACATCAATGATAGTGATTGGTAGAATCTTTGAACGTTGTCATTTACGTTTTTTTGACGTGTTTAACGACTTGAAAATAAAAACTTGAACATTTTGCGCAAAAAGTTGTCTCACTTTGATGCAGAAGTGAAGGTCTGAAACTGATACAAATTGTACTTTTTTAGAAGTGGAAATCATCGTACCTTCAAAACGAAAGCAGATAAAGATATGAGTTTGGTTCCTACGGGTAGATCTCAATGAAGACTTTTAAATAGGCTTTGCATATTTACATATTATAACACGATTCAAACGTAATTATTTGAAACGCATGAATATTACGGGAGAAATTGTGTCTTTGCTCATCATGCATACGATGATTCGTTTACTTATGCACGTGTGTGTCGGTGTGCCAATACCTTTGATAGTGTTACTGTAAACAGCTAAGCACCTGTCAGACAGATGACATTTAAAGAATTTGGTGGTTATTTGTTAGTAAATAATTAGAAATCGCTGACAAACCAAGCAAACTAAAATGACGGTAAACAAGCCATAATGAACATTAAACAAATTTAAAAATTAGTTAAGGTTTTGAATGATTGTAAGATTAAACATCAATTAGAATTAAAGTACCGTCGATTTTGGGCACATTGATTTTCAAGTGCAAACAATTAACAGATTACGCCATAGCATGTCTCAATGGGTGAATGATAAGCATATTTAGAGTGCTACTTATAATTTTATAAGTACTTCAATCGTTTTTGACCTTATTTTGGATTACTTATCTAAGTAATTAAAATCATTGCATCACCAAACGCTCTTTTAATGATTTGATAAAATTTAAACTCATGACTGGCATTTTATTTAATTTCATTTATTTCTCTCTCTAATAATTTATATTTATTTGTTCATTTATTTTCAAGCATCTCGTAACATTGTATAGGTATACAGATTATTACTATTTTCAACTGTATTTTCATCGAAAAATAAAAGCCGACTGTGCTGATTGGCTCGATTTAATCCAACAGCTCTGCTGTTGACTAAGAGCCTTTTGTTGTTCGCGTATTTAATGCGCTTATTTTCAGTGTTCTATCATAATACGCAACTAGAGATAAAACGGAAGAATATACTATATATAGTGTAACCAGATACTAACTTTTAGTATTAATTTTAATTATTTACTTTTTTTACTAGTACTTTTTCCATACGATCAGCAATATGTAAAATTTTTATTTCCTTCCTGGGATACAACTATATATACAGCGTAATTTTGTATGCACTGACTTATATTTTCTACTGTTCTTTTACATATTATCTTATGTTCAATTAAAGTCATTTATGTTGATGTGCTTTGTGTCAGCGCTGTTAGACTCGATGACAGGAACAGTGGATATTTTACTGATTTGTGTTAACTAATGCCGTTGTACATGAATACAAAGTGCATTATGCACTGTACTAGTAAAAGAAACAAAAATGTTTGCAACTCTATATATGTATATCAAACAAAGTTGCACTTTGAGATTTTTGTAACCCAAAGGGGCTTTTTGTATATATCTAGTTTTGCACTTTGTTTTAAAAGCCTTTATTTATTTGATGTACACGAGAGTGCTTGCAATGGAAATTTTTATGCAAAGATGGATGCATTCAACTGGAAAATGAAAATAGCGTGCAGATATTAATATTATTTGTTTAATGCTGTTCATATAATTCATTATTTATCAGTTACATTTTCTATTCGTATATCATGTTGTCACAAATAAATTTTAAATCATGCGCGTTTTATATAACTTTTAGCAAAAATCTACAAGAAAACAGGAAAGTTAAGTTTAATTCCAAAAAACTATAAATCCAGTTCAAAGAAAACCTTTTTAATCATGACCCCAAAATATATTTTGTAAGTTGATATTACCCCCATACAATCCCTTCATCTCTACAGCCAACTATCAGTCAACATATGTTTGCCAAAATTATTTATTATTGCCCACAATAATTGAATTTCTACCCCATTTGAGGTAATTTACCGCGGTTCCCCGACCCCTGCTCTAATCTATGAGCATGAAAACAGGACAAAGGGTATGCATTTTTCACGCGCAGTGAAGATCCCACAGCGTAGGATAATCGATAACTTTAAGTTTGAAGGTGTACCCAACTTTACATCAAGGGGTACAACTAAATAAACAGAACAGACAAGAAGGCACAATTGCACTGAGAATCATAAAGGGTAAACAGATGTCTCGTAATCAAAGAAGCCAATATTGTGAGATTCATTAAAGTACAGAGAATCTGCTGGTTCGGACACGTATATAGAACGGGAAATAATAGAAGTGTCAAAATAATCACGGAATGAGACGTAGCTTAAGTTTTCAGCGCCTGAAAATGTTGCTTTTTCCGAGAATGAACCCGAATTTTGAATAAGCAGTCTAAAAAAAAACGTGCTTACTATGGTAATAGGAAACCACTGACATCCAAACTGCTGAGCCTATAGCTGGAAGATTATAGCAAAGGACACTACTTAAGAAGAGCAGTGATGATTTAAAAAAGTTTGAATGAAAAATCCGGAGAAAAAATATGGCCCAAAAAGAGAACTATACGGATCATAAAGAATTTGGATGAATTTTGAGCTCAAAGCAATGATAAACAACAACATAGTGAATTACATAAAGGCACAAAAAATAACGATAGTTCGGGCACATACAAAATATGCTACCAGACAGAAGCACCAAACTAATCTCAGAATAGAAACCTACCACGAGAAAACCAAGAAGTAGACCACCTGAAAAAAGGCAAGAATAGAAATAAGTTTCATTAAATCGTAGGAGAGACCAAAGCCCCTAAAAGGCTGTTGTACCGAAGGAAATAGGAAAAGAAGTCTATAAGAAAAAAGTTACTGCTTCAACTAGTACTACGCCGGAGAACAGATGTCTCTCTTTGCCAATCTACCTTCGCCTCTGAAACTACTGAGCAAGAATAAATGGATTGAAGCAGTAGATTGGGTATAGTAACCTAGAGAAGGGTTGCTACGGATCGGTTAAGATAGGGTAAGGTACGGCAGTAAGCCACAACCCACGTAGGGTAGTAGCGCTCGAGAAAGAAGAATGCATGAGTATGAGTAAATGGGACACTGTTCAGAGAAAAAAAGCATAACTTTACTCATTTCAAATCTAAAAACAATTATTCTTATCTTAAAGTGAAATGTATGGCCAATACTTAAAATTATAATTTAATTTCGTAATTGCATTATTTGATAGGTAGCCATGCTTCGTGTAGAATTTAAGACTCTTAACCAACTCCTCATAATTATGTCGAAACACTGCTCATTCTCATATTACTTAACTTTGAAATGATGCTATTAGTGCATTTTACGCAAGCATTTTATGCACCATTAAAAAAATACCAGCAATAAACAGAATGAAATATGTCAAGACCGCAAATAGCCATGTCTCGACAAACATTTCCACTCCGTTTATACTCCCACTAAATAAAATCATAAATGCCGTATTTCTATCAGTTCCATTAGTCTAACAATAAAAGAAACAAATGATATTATATTACCTTGGGCAAGGGTTTCACATGGGTGTTGTGCAAATGCAATCCACCAATTTCAATCATTCCGGGAACCAATGGTCTTGGCCTTGTCAAAGAGAAATGTGTATATGTCAGCAGAAGACTAACTTCTTTCGCAATGTCATCTAAATGAGGCAAATTCTCTCCAAATTTTGCCTTAGCAGCAGCATTGCCGGGAACATCAATAATAAAATGTTCTACTACCTTGGTCCCGAAATATAAGATCGTATTAACAATCCTTTCTCGAAATGACATTTTATCCGAAAATCCAATAAAGTGATTTGGAACAAACGATGGATTATCAATGTTGGCAACGCGTGTATTTGACCATGGCATAAGAATATGCGAAGTGATGCCGATAAAAGGTATTTTGTAATGCTCCGCAAGAGCAAGGAAACAATCAGTCACAAAAAACTCGATGATCATCAAGTCGAATTTCTGCTTGGATTTAAGTAATTTGTTCACATTGGGATGGTTAAGATTGTCACAGGTTTCCTTGCCTAAGGCAGCTACGCCCTGGATCATAGCAGCAGTACCACTAGTTAGAAACCCTTCTAGGTCTACAACATTCTCCGAGAAACTTCCACTTGCAGCGACGCTTATGTCCGTATAACCTTTGAGAGGAGTTTTTTGTGGGAAGTGTGTGATGACTGTAACCTCATGCCCACGTTTAACCAATTCTTGCAAGATCGGTTCGAAAACGTGGAAATGACTTTTGCCTGCGTAGGGAAACACTCCCAAGATTCTTGCACTCTCCACATGATTCAAAGTCGAAATCAGTATTGTAGTCAATAAACAACACCACAATTTCATTTTTCTTTTAATGACTCCTTAACCTTCAATTTAGCAATATTATTTGGTATATTGATGTCACAGTCCACTACAGAATTATAATAGAACTGAAATTTAATTAAGCAACTGCCTGCACGAAGGTGTAGATCGTCACTGTTACTAATTATAACAATTTGCAACTATGCATGCGAGTCGACCGAGTACAGCAACTAAGTAACAGCGAGTCAAATTGAAAATCTCCGCAAGTAATAAACAAATGGAGATAAAGCGCACTAAACTGGCATTTTATGTAAACATTTATGTTTTAATTTGGGTTAACTATATTATTACTAAGTCACAGAATGTTTTATATAATAAATGTTATAAATAGAGAAGATTTTTGCTAATTGTTTATTTGGTTTAATCGCAACTATTTATTTTTGAAGTCTGATGCATTCTAACTAAAGTTAAACATCACAACATAACGTGAGTAGGAAACTGACCAGCGTTTCAGAGGTTAGAAATGCTGATGGTTAGCATACTTGTAGTCATTGCATAGAGTTTTATAGCGCATATCATAGTCATTGGAATTTATTCAAGTATACATGTATGCATAAGATTTAACCTTCGGAATTAATGCATTTGACCAGTGGTCGACAAACTCTACGTTCAGGAATTGTGTAATAAAACTAATGTTTTGATATAAACGTGGTATTAAAAGAACACTGAAATCTGAATATCTGAGACATTTTTATCAACGCAATATTATAAATGGTTATGCTTTTGCGCAGACGTCATAGATTATCATGCGCTGAGTTATAGAAGAATGAGTTTTGTATAAAATTTAACTTAAGTCATCAAGCGTGAAGGCAAATGAGTGCTAACATGAATCAGCATTTATTTGTGCGTATAAGAATTACTATTATTCAAATGTAATCGGAAATTTTTTATGATAACCTGGGACATTTGTATGCTGTTGATGGGTTTGTTATTTTGGGTAATTATGTACTCAATGAAAAAGCCAGAACAAACAAAATAATAACCTGTAGATCAAGGCCATCGACAATACAACTTTAATTTTATTTTAATTAAAGTGACCTCAACAATTTTAACTAATGTAATATGATAGCACAACGTAAACACATTTTTCTAATATAAGTCCAATGGACTTCATTGCCATACCTATTAGTTATTTTCATATCTTCTTCACTTAAAGCAATTTTAAATTGTATCACTTAATAATTACTATAAAAATGTGCAGTTAATAATGAAGCTACCGATTTTCAAACTTTATACATTTTTTAATAACAACATTTAGGTACAATACCCAATTT
>JARJDU010023793.1:0-11075 GCA_030264695.1 Lissagria laeviuscula | reverse complement strand
GACGTTTATCGCATCGTCGCCCTTTTTGCTCTTATTTCTCGTGTACGCGCAGGCCTAGCTAGTCTGCGTTACACATATCGTCCTCTTACGCGTAATCGTTTTAATAAATGGTGGACTATGCATGCGGCATTGTGGTGCTATACGTATACGAAAATAAACACGTTTTACATATGCAAATCCATTCTGATCTAGTGCTGTTTTATGCTCACTACATTGCACCAAAATATATTTAAAATGCGATTGGCATCTTCATAAAATTGTTATATAAACAAACATTGCTTCTTGAAGTATATTAAAGACTGAAAAAAAAATTAAAAATCATCAGCTACATTTGGTTAGATTGTTATTTAAATGAAAATTTTGTTAAACGACCAGTACAAAAGTGGCTTTTGTTAATGTCCTCTCATTCTCTCAATTTCGCATATGTTTCGCATTGCGAGCGGACAAGCGAAAATGTGCTTGTCGTCAGAATTCAAGTACATTTTACGCGTTTAACACTCCAAGTAATTTGCGTAAAGGCTTTGCGTAATTAACGGACACGAGTAACTCGGATTAATTTTTATTCTAGTCCTCTGTGGGTCTGTAACATATCTATATAAGTACATATATATTCAGGACTAATACTGGACGATGGCAATTAATATAAAGTTTAATTTTTGTTTCTCGTTATTCATACATTTCTTAACAAATAATGGCTTAGTACCGAAAATCGACGAACGTGCAGGCCGCAAGTAACTCAGGCTTGCTGTTGAAAGGATGTGAGTCATTTTCACAGCAATAACAATAACACGACGCAAGCCGTTGTGTTTATCGGCAATGCTTTATCTATTTTTATCCAAACATTTCATCCATGTCTTCTTACATCTAGCGAATGAATTCTTTAATTAAATTAAATTTGCTTACCGGATATCCCATCGTACGTCCACCATTCTTGCCAATTATCGCAACCAACTGCAACAAAAGTTAAATGAATTACAAGTTATAGGTAGTAAGGTATTAAGCAGAGTAGTTTTAAATATAAAATTAATTAAATTAATTTCGGTAGAAGGACGACTTGATACAATTCATTTGTGGCATTTCGGACCTAGTAGAAAAGGGCGTCGAAGTAATTGCTGAGTGCTGGTGAACGAGATGAATGACTCCGGGTGCCGGAGCACAATCGTTTTTATTATTGATGTACCCAACGAGTGTTAAAGCCACTGCGACAAGCAAGCAAGCAAGCAACTCTCGTCTGTTCCTTTAAGGCTTGTGCTCTTCTTCCTTTGCTTTCCACCATTCGTTTTTCACGCGCAAAAAGCAGCGATATTCTAATGCTGCGATGTAAATTATTCTAAGTAGATGTAAAGGAGGTCGTATGGCACTAGTAGTATTATATGGTTTTTGGCAGTAGGAAAAAAAGGCGAAAAGGAAGAAGAATTGTGTGGAAATAAGGGAAAGTGGGCCGTCGTTTGTTATATCATTTATATACATTTTTCTTTTTCTGGTTTTATAAGATTTTCGCTAAAACAATTCATTATTTTCTTTTTGCATTCATTTCAACCGATGATATTTTTTTCTGTATATGCCGAGGAGAGGAATATCATCATCTATATTATTCAGTCAAATATTTACGATAGAATTAACTTCGCAAACAAATTTATTATTCTGTCGGAAAAACAAAAACAAAATAAACGCCTAAAGTTGGTAGTGGATTTACAACATTTGCGTTGTTGTTAAATCGACGATTTTCAACACGAATTAAGTGCTTAACGAGTGCAAGCGCGCCGATGTTGACGCTTTAATTCGCAAACCGCTGTCACCCGATGAAAACGCGATGTCCTTAATTATCCGGAGTTTGTTCGCTCGCTGAGGTTAAAACTCGCGATGCTAATCGCTCCTCATTCCCATAACCGGCAGCCCCAGGACGCTGGTGGTGGCTGCTAATGTTTCAACGCGTACGACATCGCCGTCATTATCATCGTCGCCAAACGCGCACTGCAACATAATCAACATTGCAAAACTTTTACTTCTCCTCCTTCTTCTTCATTTTCTCTTCTTACAACTTTTTCCCTTCCTTAAAAATGAATAGGTATACTACGCTCTTTCCTCTGTTCAATTTCGCGCAATTTCCAGCTTGTTTTGCTTTCATTAGCGATTCCTTAGGTTTGTCCTTCTTTGTAGGTAGGATACGTGCAGGAAGAGGTAGCTTCATATACCCTCCTACATGTACGGCGAAGGAAAACTAATTTTCTAGATTTCTCGTCCCCTGGGTTGCAGGTTACGGTTTTCCCAGCAAGCGCGAGAATTTCGCAGTCGCTTTTATTTTTCTTGTCGGAATTGGAGGACTGCGTTCACAAAGAGGGTGGCAATAGTAAAACGCAAGCAGTAAACGCGAACGACCCGCACTCATCAATGTTGCATGCTGTCTCGGACCCGACCTGCTTGCCCACCGAAACTCTCAGAAAACTTCTCTCACTCTCTCCACTCTTTTTTTAGATTTCCTTCCTGTCCGGCAAATACTAGATCTTCGTAGAAAGTCATTAGTTAATTTTTATCATCCAGCCCGAGGGGCGGCCAAATCCAATCAGGAGAATTAATGAAACATCTTGTATATGAAGTAGGGACTGTATGCGTTTGCGCGTGTGATGGTGGGTGTGTAACCCCATTGGGAAACTTTTAATTGGATTACAATCTAATTTGGTGACCGGTGTGTGGGAATTTCGGTGACCGCAAAACAAGGGTTTCGAAAAGTCATGTTATTTGCGCTCTCATCTCTCAAAAATCTCACAAACATAAAAAAAACTTCTGACTATATCACAATCAACATTAATAATTTTAGTAGTTTCTCGGGCTTTAATGCAGGATTGTATCTGCTTGTTATCGAAGAAAAAGAAGGACATGAAGCTCCGCGTCGACCTCCTGTTTTAGTGTTACGACATGTTATGGGAAGCTGTGGGAACGATTGTAGATGTAGGGATGAACGAGGCGAACAGGCGACAGTCTGTCTGGCGCCGAAGCGATGTTTCCGAACCGAATGCGATCGTAATGCTTGTTCGCTTCGTTCTGGCGCCGGCGGAATGCACAACAGCGCGAATAACTTTATAGATCGTTGTTCGACGACGAGACGGAGGGAAAGAGCTTTTGCAATGCAGAAGAAAAATGGACACGATGGCGACATTCTGGCGCCGCGCAAACAGCATCTCTATTGCCAAGCTAGGCTACTGTCCAATGAAAAACTGCGCTATCCTCAACTCAAACAAGATTTATCGCATTTTTGTTGTTCTAGAAAGTCTAAAATCAAGCAAAAGAATTAATAATTTTAATGCATCGAAGCGAATGTTAGAAGATTAATCGATTAATTTCCGCGAGGTTATTGCCCACGTACGCAATTAACAAAGGGCACGGAGCTACTATCTGCGGTTTTGCAAACATATGTACGTCAGTGGGAAAGTAGGAAAATCACTTATCGCCGGCCCGTCTGTCGGGTTGGGCCCTTAGACTTGTGCTTCCTATGGCGTTAATGGTTCAGGGGCGCCTTAATGCACACCATTCCCGAGCATTTCCTGCGCTTCTTGCTTGCTCTTCGCTAGGATTGATTGGAACGACACACGCTATAAGATATACTGCGTGATCGTACAAAAATAAGAAAATTTATTTTAAAAATCTAGAGTCCTACAATTCTAAATTATATTCCAATTATGTCTGTCAATTCAGATCAGAAACATTTCAACTTTCGATTCACTAGCATCACATACTCGACTTTCAAAACCAATTTCCACCCTATTGTGTCAATCCTAACAGAATATACTACTCACCCCGATTATCTACCGATGACTGCTTCTGATAGACAAACAACAACAAGCGAATCAAACATAAATCATTACCCAATTGCTATCTGCATATATACCTGCTTCATGTGTACATGCGAGGGAGTATTGAATACAACAACATACCGGACGCGCAGTCTACGTCAATAACCTCCCTTCGAACGCTTGACGTAATGACGGAATAATCTCCCTTGTATGAATAAAGACAATGTCGGATTTCGGTGCCTGCTGCTGCATCGCACTGCTTCCATATTCATCATCCTCATCTCCCACAAAAATCACCAGCCAACCATTGTGTGTACGAGATTCGATGCTTGAAAGGGCTTCAGATATTGATAAATAAATATTGATCATAGCCAGCATGTGCGGCATACCTGCCTACCATTCATCCACAATTACGCACGTCAACAACAATAATTTAATAGTAAACAAATCATCATGCTGCTTCAATTATCCTCAATTGGAGAAGATGCCCATGCTAGTCTGATACCTACCTGTCCATTGCAGATACCACTCGTATCCGTGATTATTAATCATTTTGATTTTAAATTTGCCCGGTGGCAAGGAGTTGAATAAAACAAATTATCACAAATCATTAGGTCGAGGGTCGAATTTGGAATCTATTAACGTGTAACAGGGACATGGCGATATGTTAGGAGTACGTTGGCGGTGGCGTGGTGGCTTATTGCTAACCCTTCGCCAGCTACGTGTCACCGCACGCTCCCGAAACGCATTGATTGATTCATTTCCTCCGCGTAGCGTGCCAATGTCGGAGACCTCTTTACGCCACCACGACTGATGACTGACGAGCGACGACTATATTAAAGCGTCTTCATCTATATTGATGATGACAATTGAGACGGTGACATATTGACACGGTTTAAATGCAAATTTGCCTATTTCAACTTGGAGTTTCCAAACTCACAAATATTAAATATTAAGTTTTACTCAATTGGTAGAAAATATATCATCTATTAACAGTTGAGATACAGTTTTCCTGAAAATTATATTCGAACGAATTCGAATCATGATCGAAATGAAATTCTCTGTGTCTGGACACGCATCAGCTATGTACATCATCATATCATCATCAAATATGGAATTCGGAATTGATACTGTTATTCTAGTTTCGGCATGTTCAGTAGTAATCGAAAATCCAATTCGCGTTCGAACCCTCATGCTCCATCCTCATCATGCATCTGACTATAATTTGCATAATAAACTCGACCAGGCGTGAGCGTCGCGACGCCGAAAACCTGATTTACGATCCGGACATCGCGGAGCTGGATCGCGCGCCCTTAATTAACATACTATAAATAACTTCATAGTTCTATTTGCATTTGCAAGCGTATATGTTGAGTAAGCTTTCAGCTTTCCCTCGTCGACTGACTCTCGGCCGACTGATTGTTGATTTAATCGTCCGCGACCGCGGCGGACATTGTTTGCTTCTGTGCAGCAGCAGCAGCAAAGCATAGACTAGTGGAATATGATCATGATCATGAAATAGTAATGTGACTCCTATTGACATGCAAGCCAAATTAGTTTTTAATGACTGACACGAGTCTTTTCTTTAAAATTATTTTTACTTATATTTATTATCTTGCAGTTGAAGTTTAGCTCTTATTACATCTATTATTTATTTCTAACGATTTATAAAGGATTTATTCACTTGATATTTTTATATCCTTTTGAAAGGATGGCGTTTAGGCGAGTATATAGCGGAAGAGGTCGCACCTCGCGTCCATTATTTCATGGCAAAGCATCATGACGCCGCTCTGCGACGCCAGAGTTGAGTCCATTCAGAGTCCGGAACGACCCGGAGTATACTAAACCTGTCAACTTACAAGTCGCCGACTCCACCGCGCGTTCTACGTACATACACACTTACTTAGAAATTAAATCCGGGCGCAAGTCTCGCCTTCTCATATGCTGTTACCGGCAGGATTCCGGGGCCTGTGATTTCCCGACAGTTATTTTCTTATATAAACACAGCTTCAAGGAAACTTTAAACTCGCAAAGTGCGAATGTGCACCGCACAAAGCTTTTCAACCGGTTGAGCAAACCTTCTCAAAACGAGGATATTATAGAAATAGGACTTTGTTATGAGCTAAATTTAATTTTAGGGCAATTATCAAAGTTTTTAGTTTAATAGGAAAAACAATCGTTTAAATAATAATTTAAAAAAAAAAAAGTTAAAAAGTACAGGAATCAACGTATTCTAGGACGTCCTGAAATAGGTTCATATTCGCGATTTGTACAGTTTTGTTTACTTCCCGTTGTAGTATCATTTTCCAACCACAAATGCTCATGGGCCAATTGACGGAAAATATATTAAGCGTAAAACCAATTGCGTTTAGCAACCTCATCGAAGTCATAGTACCGATTCCTGTCACTGATAATTTTCCACTTAATGCACGCCATAATAAATTATGCCCAAAGTTTTTCCTCCCATTCGTCAGCCAACAAGCATTTACAATTTTGTTTTCATTTTAATTGCCTTAAAAGCTAACCTAAACAACGTTTAAAGATAACGTCTTTATTGCGATCGCAGAAGTCGTAATTATAAATTGAAAATAATCGCCTGAAACTTTCCCTCAACAAAACCATTCCCAACAGCCACAATAACCAATCCGCACTCCAAAAGCTTCGAATCAGAGCTTTCCACTTTAACCCAGGCGAGCGCCGGAAAGGAAAATTTAAGGACGAAGGAGCCCAGAGCTCCGTACGAACCGAACACCGCGTCGGCAATTTGCATTGAGAGTGATAAGTAATCTAGATACACACCGGGCCGAACTAAACCGCAATAACAACAACAGCAATCATCGCGTACAGGGTGAGCGCGAAAGAACCACTTAGCGGGAGGTCTAGAGGATTGTGGCTGTGGCCTCATAATGGATTATAGCTAGCTGAGGATGCAGTTTATTGTTGCATTCCGGCTATTCCTGTGACTGCAATTGCTAAATCTGATTATAGTTATACTTGAATATAATACCGGGTGTTGCACACTTTGAATATTTATATTGCATCTAAAGCTGCGCTTTAGTTATTTCTATTAGATGATTCCAAACTTATTCTTTTAAATTTTTTTTGAATTCGAGAGAAAAATTACGGTTACTTCTAGATATATAATGATTCTTAAGTACTTCTCAAAGCAAGTTATAAATATATAAGCAGATCTAATTTTCCTAATGGAAATAATTCTCTTTAGACGGTCTCAGTGTTTCGCGCACTTGGCGATTTAATTGAATCCCGTCCGGGCGCCGCTCCTCCGAATAAATTATGGACATAGTAGTCAGAAGCTCGAGCGAACGTCGAACCGCTAGATCGGGGGGCAACTCTTAGCGTAAGCAAGACGAATGCAATCGCAATCGGCGCTATCGAATCTGCGAGACGGACGGTGCCGGCGGTGGCGGCAGAAGCGGTAACAGAAACGTCAGTGGTTGTGCGAGAGCGAGAGCAAATAGATAGATATAGAAGAGGATTCCACAGCATTATATATCACCGAGGATGTCTTCCGTTTGCGCCGGATTTGCCCCTTTATTACAATACACTTTATGCTTTTGCCATCCATCCGAGTTCGCGTGCCGCGCGGCTCGCATTTATCGGAATGCGATACTGCAATATATATTGGATATCCTGATGATTCACAAAGCGGCTATATATATAGGACGTTGCTAAAATTCTTAAGAACATTTGTCATTTTATTTATTAACCCACCACCAATTTACAGTAGTAGCATGTACATTTATTTGATTTTTCCTGATCATGGAAGTATGACCCTTAGTCAAGTTTTAGTGCATTTGAAAGCGTTCACACTTCCATAAAGCAAAATAAATAAAGTCATTGTTTTGTGGTATGCTATAAGTAGAATTGCAGCCAAACTAACAAACCGGAAGCTACTAGCTTTTCGAATGGGTTGCAGGAAACTGCCACGCGGCACTGCACTCGCGCCATCAGTAAAACGGGGAATATGATAATGATGTTGGGTCGCTTGTCGTTATTAAGTCGTTCGCGTCAATCGACGGCCGAAATCATTTCTGATTGGCCCCACTGCTAGTCTAATTATCCGAATCGTGGAAACGCTTTTGCGATCGCAACCCGGAAACCAAACTAGCAATATAATCAGCATACGTCTGACTGATTATTACAGTAAACTTCTAGTGTTCGAATAAAGGATTGGAGAATTAGATGGAATTGATGCTTCAATCTTAGAGAATAAACAGGAAACGTGGGTGCAAATAGGGATGAGTAATGTTTAAGTATGAGTTGAATTTGGGTGCAACTGCACCCTGTATATGAAGACTAATACTGCCTTGGAATATGTTAATGTTGGCGGTTTGTTTGAGCTAGCTGGCAACGGGAAATGGCGAATGCTGAACGGTTTGAGATTGAGGAACCAGCCAGGCTGAAGCAGCGTTGATAGATTAATCACGCTTTCGACATAATTACTGCATCACGAGCGGCATGTCGCGCGTTTTCAGTCCGCTCTTCTGTCGATTCCTGGATTAATTCTTAATCATACACTCTGCGTACTCATTAGGAAGCCAACCAAAGGTAATTCCGATAATTATAATAAACGCGCGGGCGTATATAGGATAGCGGATGTTTAATTTTCTAGTAGATTTCTTGCTTATTGCTATGTTATCGAGATTTTATATGATACTGAACTGAGTCTTTACTATGAAAAAAATTAATTAAGGTCGAATTTGCTGCTACCACAATCGCATTAAACTCAACCGCATATTGTTATACACACACACACCGTTAAATTAATATGAGATATTGCGAATATTAGTAACAGAAATGGGAATGTTAGTATAGCAATTTTGTGTTATTGTATGGGTTTGCACAAAATCGGCTTTGAATATTTCAGGTTGCCGTCGAACTAATTGGCATGCAACGAATTCGAATGCGCTCCGTGCGGGTGGCTATATAATGGAATTTTTACTTTTCTCATTACCCTGCAATTTCGATATAGGTACACCTACCCAGTGGCGTAAATACAATTTCACAGTGCGGAGGAAGACAGTGCCAAAAGGGGGTGCACAAATCCGTACACAAGATTGGGTTGTATTGCTTTTATTGGGGTCCAAAACAAACCTTAGCAAGGGGGTCAAAATGTTCTTGTTCCACCACTGCACATACCACATCAACATTTTATATGATGATTCTCTCATTCGTATCATCATAAACGCAAATATCAATGCCGTGCTGAATTAATAATATGCATACATTGATATTATCAATTAATTTATTAGCATTTACATTTCGATTTCGAATTATAATTTGGAATAATATTAGCACTGGAATAAACGAAAAATTTAGTAAATTTAAATTTGTTATGTGTAGGCATTATGCAAGTTTGAAAGCATTTAAATTGTACGTTGTGTTTAGGTCATAATTTCTTTGAGTTAGGTCTTTAATTGTTTTAATGTCCCATTTGTTCCCGACTTGGGGGATAACGCACAGGGTTTATTTCGTATAATGACTGAGGGAAAATAGCCTAGATTATAATAAAGATTGAGTTAAGATATCCCATCTCACAAAACCGTAGACTTCATTTAGTCTAAGCAAGCACCCTGTATATATGGGACCAGCCGCCTTAGCCGCCTTGATAAATAATGCAATCGTGACCTTTGTTTGCGATTCGTGCGCGCCTCACTTTATTCGGTCATTATCTAGTTCTTTGGCCGTTTACTACTAGCACGGTTAATTTAACAACGGCGTGTGCATGCACACACATCTCACCACGTGGTTAGTTGCCCGAGGGCGGCAGCGATGTGGGTGGTTGCGATGAGGTTGACGATGGTGTCGGGAACTGTTGTACGAATGACGCGCTCGCTTGTCGCACTTTGTCCTCTTCATCGGTGTGTGCGACGCGACGCTCATTCCCGACGGCGAAGTGCGCGTCGCGTTGCTTTTATAGAGGATCTGATTAGCTTCGTGCGACGCATAACTAATTGAAACTAAAACGGTGACGCCGGCGTCGACTGCTGAGCGAAAAGGGCAACTCGAATGCTACAAATTGCAATGTATGCGTTTGTGTCTGACGACGATAATGCTTGTTCCGATTTGTATAAATTTGCTGTTTATCGTTATCTTAGTGATAATTTATTAACGTGTTCACACGTATTATTTTCATTATTTATTTAAACAAAAGCAAAGCTGGTAATACTAAAACACATTAAAGTGTATGCTTAAGATTAACCACTTTCTGCATAGGTGTCGATAGTTGTGAGCCGGAGCTAGTGCTTGAGAGTAATAACACAATGTTGCACTTTGCATTTTTCATCAAACTGTGCAAACTTAATAAATCTGCAACGCGCAGGAATTTTATGCAGATTATGCTCTAAGTTAAATCGACTATACGGCGAATAAATCACCTTCCCTCTCATCTCTTTGCACTCGTCTCTCATCTCCTGTGGAAAATCTAAAATCCTTGCACTTTTTCATCGAGCCACCACCGCCTCCTCCGCTTCCATTTGCATACGTGCGTATGTAGATAGCGCACATTTTGTCAGTTAATTTCGAAAATTCGGGGCGTCAAGTCTGTGCCAGCCTGCACAGCAGAAAAAGTGCACACACTGCACAAAGTCGGCAGCGGCGGCAGAGGCAGGCAACAAGGCCCCAACGCGGTTTTTGCGGCTGCTCGTCGAAGTACAACATTAAACACAACGTCAGTGTGTTCATGTGTAACTCGACGATAAGAACGATAAGCACTTTTTTCACGCGTTGCTATGCAGTGTGCTCTCGAGCTCGTTGACTTCATGTCTGTACACACACTTTATTACCGCGGAGAAGAGAAAAAAATTGAGCATCCGCGGTTTGAGCGCGCTCAAAAGAGAGGATCTCTTTTAACTTTAGTCGAGTATTTATGGCAGCATTTACGAAACAAACCAGCTCGAATTAACGCACAAAGCTGTGTACGCTTTTATTATTATAATTTTTTTAAATTTTCTTTTGTTTTCAAAAATTCGGCAGTTAATTTTTAATGGTAAATATTTTTTTAAATAAAATGTAGAAACAAGTAGCAGCAAGTTACAGGTTACATAACAGCATTACTAAATAAATGTTCTATTATTTTGCTAAACGATGTTATCGCGCCGACTAGTTGCATGTACATTACGAAAACAATGCATAAACAAATACCAAAATACCCGAGGACAATGTATACCATTTGCTGCTTGTGCCGGTAACCGTCAGATTTGCCATGTGTTCGATATCTTTTCATTGTCATCATCAATTTATTTAAATGAAATTTCATTTACT
>JARJDU010023791.1:0-13021 GCA_030264695.1 Lissagria laeviuscula | reverse complement strand
GAATATGCCATCGCAGCACCAAAACTGCGAGCATGCAGAAGAAAACATGACTGGCCGAAGACTGGCTGACAATGAACTTAACGTTGACGTTAACTGTTATGCGCAGTAAACACACAACCCAAATTTGATGTTAAACTGATTGCATCCCAAAGTAATTATTTTATATGACGTTAATCAAATTTGAATATTTTTATAATATGGTTTATAAAAGTAATTAACTGACCATCCAAGCTATGAAATGAATGTACTTAATATACAAATAAACATGTTTACCAAAATCACTCCTAATATACTTCATTCAAAGAACATCCGATTTTTGGCACACCTATCTAATTTTCCTCACATCTTACTTTTTTACAAGTTTATTTTAACATATGTACTTTAATTCAGCGCAAACAAATTCAAAGATCAAATCAGCCGAGCAGATAATTGCAAACTGCTTAAATATGTTTAAGCTGTTTCCCGTTAAATTAGAAGTAAGCAGTAAGCAAGATGTACGTACACGTGGGTTTTCCTGAAACATATATGTGAAACAGGAGAGAAGATAGATATTATGTCTAATGTGATGGTCAGTTGTATGTACCGACACCTTCTGCACGCCGCCTTTGAAGCCAATTCTACAGATAGCCTCGTCGCATTCGCGGCGCCGTCGCGTTTTACGAATGTGCACGTCCCACTAGGTGCCAAATAAGCTCCTCGCCACCGACCGCCGCTGCATTGTATTGCTACCAATGTGCGAGTCCGCGCTTTTCGTCAACTTTGTAAACATCGCATCGTCACGTCGAGGAAATTGAAATTAGTAAACTTTCAGAATGCACACCGTCATCTAATATAATAAACAAAAAACACGACGCCGACGTGAGAAACGTAACTACACCTACTAAAAAAATATATAAATTAGCCAAATTAAACTTGGAAAGTTTATTAAGTTCACTGTAGCCAAGCGAGTGATACGCTTGACAAGATTGATAAATGGACAGGATTATAAACAAAAAGGTGAGAATAAATCTTAACTTAAAAACTCATTAAAATTGGACAAGTTCACGAGTTTGTAATTGTTGATTAATTGTTTTAGGTAGCTGCTGCAGCCAAAGATAAAACATTCACAGAAAACGAACTGAAAGGTAATTTAGATCTTAATTAATTATTTGAGTACAAATGTTTCTTGATTGTTTTAAATGGTGCACGTTATGAATTGTACATTTTGCGGCTATTTTTAAGTTACTTTTGAATTGAAATAGCCAAATTTATAAATAACACGAGTCGAATTATGGAACACTGCTAAAAATACGTAAATGTTGCGTTCTACCAACGCTTCTAGTCTTCTTTCCGATCGTAAAATATGTGCAGGCGGTAAAAAAAAATATGCCAAACTAATGAGACCATTTAATGAACTTTTAGATTTACGTATCGCCTTTGATTTGATTGATGCCGATCAGGATGGACGCCTCAATACAAACGAATTAAGCCGAATGCTCGATCGATTGGGGATCGTAGTAGAGGAAAACACCTTGAAGGAGTTAATTAGACAAGCCAGTCGTTCGGGTAATTAATTATATTGCGTTTTATTATTAATGCAAAGATGTAGGGAAACTAGGTCAAGAATTAATCACCATTTAAATAGTTTATGAGTGGGTGCATAAATGGATTTTAATTTTCTAATAAATTCTAATTGCCTCTTATTGTACTAGTTTTATCCTCTAAATAGGAAAACTGTACTTAAAGTTAGGGTTACCAAAAGTTTTATGTTTATTGAAAAACTCATTTAAAAACTATACTACAAGTTTTGTTTTAGTTTTTTTTAACTGTCCTGTTTGCTTATATCTTTTATTGTTTATATCAGGAAAGGACTTAATCGATGAAACAGAGTTTTTGCTATGGGTACAACGGATACAAGAACTACGCCCGGACGATGAAGACAGTAATCATAAAGATTTAATGGCGGCGTTTCGAGTTTTCGACTTAGATCAAAATGGATACATAACGCGTGATGAGCTAAAGAAGGCGATGGAAACAATCGAAGAACCAGTGACTGAACAGCAAGTAACAGAGTTCCTAACAATGGCTGATACTGATAAGGATGGTAAAATCAATTACGAAGAGTTCGTAAGGCTATTACAATAAATCTGAATAACTATTACTCTTTAATTATTTCACATATGTTAAGTTTTGTATTATAGAAATGTGGTTAGTATTGTTATTGATTTTATTGCAACCTTTTAGATAAAATAGTAGAGCAGTCGATTATCTAGAAAATGCATAAAAGTCACGTGTTTCTAAAAGTAGCGCACATACGTTTGTTAAGGGCTGTTATTTAACAGCGTCACGTTTGAGATATATTCGTAAAAGTTGCAAATTTGTACAGACTGCGTATGACATTTATGCTCCCACGTTATTATGGTGGTTTATGATAACTTAAATAGACTGAAGGTGAGTTACTCATAAAAAATATATATGAGTATATAGGTCGTAAATGTTGTCAACATATGTAGAAATTAAAATGTTGAACATAGTTATGATTTGAACATACAGGAATTTATGCTATATATTAATTAACTGCTTTCTTAAATTAGGCTTTCGAGGCTTTAAATGCTTCTTTTGCATTCTTTAATGTGCCACAGCACTGTCTGAGGTATCTCTGCTGTCACCTCCGAGATTGCAAAATGAGTTCTATCTGCTGTAGATTATAATCTTAAATGTGTTGTTGTGAAACCATTTTTGAAACAATCCTAAAACTTTATTTTAAAAATAAATGTCAAAGCAACAACCAGCAACCTGAGGATTTGGAGTTGTGCTTAGAGTTATGTGATCTCTGTCACCTCGGTAGCGTTTTTTAATTTAAAAGTTACTAACAAGAGCAGTGGCGCAGTAGTTAGCGCATCGACCCGGGTCAAGCCCCGCGCGGTAATTAGATCTAGCACTCCACACTCATTCCCTAATTTCTGAATAAGATAAAGGGTTGGGCGATAGACTTGCAAACCTATTCCTGTAACATGCAAATATATGCTGCAAGACCAGCGAGACCCGGTCGGGAGGGGATAAAGCTGGTAAAGGAGGTTTGAACAATAGGCCCATTCTACGTGGCCTCACCGTGGTCAGCCTCCTATCTGACATCCATACTCAATTAGCCCGCTGACCACGTGAAATTTTACTGGCTCCACAGAGGTCTTGAATGTTGCTCGGGCTGCGCGATCTCACAAATTACGCCCAAACAGGCGTTTTGGAACGGTAGATGGAGTGTTTTGTTTGCCCTCAAACCAAACTCTATTGTCGCAAATCATCATAATATATATGCTGCGTTCTTAAATTACCTCCGAGGCCTTGGTAGCGAGGTGAACGAGCACATAGCTTCCACGCAAATCAGTGGTACCTCTGACAGCTCCGTGTCACATTAAAGATCGCAAAAGAGGCCTCCAAAGTAATTAAAGAACGCAGCAATTGGTGAGGGTAAGAAACAATTAACCTGCTTCAGAAACAGGTAAACATAGAGTGCTCCAGAATGCGTTCTAAGTCGTTCGAAGAACGGATTTTGGATAATTATCACACCGTCACTCCGCGTTTTTAAATGTACTCGTGAGGTAATTTAAGAACGCACTTATAACAAACTGTTATTACTCTTATATATCTTAAAATTACATAAAAGAATAGAAATTAATTGCTTTAGAAACAATTCTCTCACAGAATAAGATTACTATATTTATAGCAGACTACTTGTGATATTTTAAAAATATTTGTACAACCTGAATTAGTTTTTACTATTGAACTTGGCAGCAACACTCTCTGCTTAATTTTCATCATGAATTAACAAAATATCCCATTTAAAATAGGTCATAAAAACAAAAATCACCTAAATATATCAAATAAATATTTAAATATAAGATTCACAGTGCAATATGTATTCAAACATTTATGACGTTTTTAACTTATACCACACATTTGCAGTATGATTAACATAAACGTAAACAGTATATTTATAAAAACGTGATTTATAAGTTCATTTATCTATGAAAGCATCACGCATCCGAAAATAAATTAGTTAATGCAGCTGGCATCAGTTGCAAATGAAGGAAATAAGAAATGGAATACAAAATATGTTCACAAGCGATGGCACACAAGTCATAAAACTCTTAATAGCTCATCAATTCTCAGGTTTAATATGAATATAGTATGACTAGAATTTTTGGCAGAATTCGCACGATGAAATGTTGAAGGTATTTGTAACTGTATACTTTTCATCTAAATCATACGTTTTGGTATCCGTGGTATTTGGAACCTTTCTGTTTAAAAACGCTTCCAACATTAATATCTACATCCTTAAACGCATTTAACATAAAAATAGCTATAATGATAATTAAAAATCCACAGATATTACCTAGCATATCTTCGGTTTTGAGATCTTGCCATTCGTTAAATACAATCGATGAAGCAATAATAACAAAGCTTGTAAAGAAAACATAATATACCGGTGTGACAATATTCGTATTAAAAAGATCTAATGACTTGTTCAGATAATTCATTTGAATTAGCAAACAAAAACACATTAATGCAAAAAATACATAGGCTGGCAAGTCAATGGATTCTTTCAATGCTAAACCTAAGCCTTTACATAATATCACAGTTAAGCTCCCAATGCTGGAGCAAAGTAGCAAGTAAACGACCACATTTTGATCACCGTACAAAGGACCCAGGTGAAATGCGACAAGCAAGCAGATCGAGATGACAACGATCACGTAGAAGATGAATGGAGATGATTGCAGACGTCCAAGAAGTGCAGACACTTCAGATATTGATTCTTCTCGAGGTGAATGGATAACTATTATGGTGGATCCCAATATGCATAAAACACATCCGAGCTATTAACAAAACATATTCATAAGTAACTTATTAAATTAAATATACAATAAAACAATTCATTACCTTTCCCAGAAGATTAAGTTTTTCATTTAAACATTTGGATGCCAGGACTGAAGTCACCAAAATACTTAAGGCACCTAATGGTGATACCAGTGATGCAGGAGCTAGAGCATAAGCCCCAAAATTTGCCAATTCTCCAATTCCCACTAAAAGCATTAGCAAATTTAATTGCAATTATGGATAATAATTGTGTTTTAGTTATTATCATTAGAATTTATATGATTGAGAATTAAATACATTATTCATACTTGTAATTAAGCCAAGCCACCATATCCATTCTTTTAAGTATCCAAAACCACCAGCACCAGCTCGAAGAGAACCTCGATGACTCAGTCTAAGCAAACCAAGCTTCTTTATTATGAAACTTGAGCCTATAAATATTGTAGATGTTAAAGCCAATGATAAACCGATATAAAAATCTCTATTGGGTTTTCCCTGGACGATGCTCATTGTTGTATTATAATTTACAATAAAACTATAATTTTCAAGTTGGTAAACTACATCTGTATACTTTGAGGTTAACACTTGTAAATTTGTTGTAGTTATCGTAACTCAAATATTTTAACAGACAAGTAAACAGGGAATGTTTATTGCATGATTCAGTAATTGTTTCATTAATATGGGTGTTAACGTGTTTACTTTCTTTCTGTAGGAAAATTTCTTAATGCTTATCAATAAGTACAATAATTTTTAGTGAGATGTTGGTTGCATACAAAAATTTCAGCGCAAAAATTTTGAAATTAGGAATATATATTTTGACTATTCAACAAATATATAAACTATGAATGTACTTATATTGCTATATTTCTATTAGGTAAAAATAAATCAGGTATATAATTTGTTTTACATGAAAATAACGATTTTCGTTATAGCGTTTTCAAACCTATTCAACTATTTATCAATCTTGTTTGGATATGTTTGCAATTAATCACAGTTTTTATTACGTTGTTAGTTGATTGTGCCCTTGTAGTATTACTAAGATCAATAAAATCACCCTACTACCTATTTAACAATAGTTATATATATGAACAACATTTGTTTCAAACTCTATATCTCCCTAAATGTGATTACAGTGTATCATTTCATAAGTGAAATAGATTTTAACAAGTAACTTCAGATACCATTTAACTATCCAATAAAGGCATATAAACGCATAAGGCATTTTCTAGAACAATAATTCTAGCTCCTAACTACAATAATACCTGATTATCACTATATACTTGTTATCATATATTGATCTCTCATTACACCTATTTCATTGCCATAGCAGCACCTTTAGCAGCATCTCCGCCACTTGTAAAAACTAATGGCAACTGATACAACTGTTGCACCTCGTTCTGCAGTACTTTATTTCTAGACAAACCTGATCCATTACCAACAATTCTAACAATTTGAGCCTCAACTAAAGTATCACGAGGCATCATCGCATGTAAATTCTGCAAAAGTCCTTGACACAACGATCGAAAAACTTGCCCTAGGCCTATATTCCCAATCGTAATATTAGTGACCGATGCTGTGAGGTTTGGCTTGTAACGCTCGCCTAAAATCGTCGGTTGAATCTGCATATCAGTTTCAGCTGTCGCTGCCAATTCCATTAACTTATCCCAAACTTTAGCTATAAACATTGCAATGCCATAATAATGCAGATACATATACAAAAATACACTAACCTTGTGGTACAGGAAACCCTAACTCCATGCACCATTGCTGAATAGTTTTAACAAATGTAGCTAAAGCATTTCCACCGTTTAAAGAAGCCGCGACTGCTAAATATTGGCCACTGAAATAAGGAAAGTATTCAATTGGACGGACGACAGGTGCATCATTAGTTGGAGTAAAATTCTCGGCAATGTAGGACATTTGTGCTGATGTAGAAATATTCAGTACTGCATCTTTTGGATTTTCAATAGTGGACAATACTGAGCATTGTAAATCGCCTAATGCTACACCGACGGGAGTGCCTTTTGGTATTGTATGCCAATCGTCTAATAATTCCCCAGCGACTTGCCCACTTTCCACAACAGTAGGTAGTAAATTCATTGGAAACCCGCCGGATTCCAAAATCTCGAGATTCCAGTTGCGATTTTTACAATCGTAATACCCCCAACTGGCAGCTAACTGGACGGAGGTAACGGGTTTCTCTAGATTACAGAGCATCATTACGGCGAAATCTTGTATTGTTGATGCGCAGTTAAATCTCTCGAGCTTTTCTGGTCTAGAAATTATTCAATTCTTAGAAAATTTTACAGATTATTGAAGCAAGAGCAAAATTACTTGTTCTTGGCCATCCAGAACAATGTAGCGATGCCGTATCCTGTGTAAGTTGGCAAATGGCTTTGGGCAATTGGTAAATTTGCCATGAATTCGTTATCGCAACGACTATCTTGCCATGTGTACAAAGCGGAAACTTTCTTTTGGACAACATCATAACGAATCAAAGTCCCATCGCGTTCGTGTCGATCCCATGCTGGTGAATCAGTCGAGTGATTGAATAACATTACGCCATGCATTTGTCCGCAAACTCCTATTTTCTTTATCTAAAAATAACAAAGCGTGCGAGTGTTAACTATTTGAATCAACTATTTCCTGTGTGAATATAAAATTAACACATTTTTAATCAAATAAAGGTGGTAGTCAGATACAATGATGACAATTACCTGTCTCAATAAATCTTTATTTAATTTAGCGACGCATGTATTCAATGCTGAAATAATTTTCGGCACATCCTGCTTGTTTCCATCAGTGCCTTGGTCGCTAGGCACATTCGCCTGAGTGTCCTTACCATGTTTTGCAATTATTTCATTAGTGTCTCTATTAACAATGCAAACTTTAACTGATGTCGTCCCAATGTCGATACCCAAAGCCAAATTATGCTGATCGCCCATAATTTATATCAGATGCTTCCTTTTTAATGTTCAGATGTCGCAATATTTTAATTGAACGGAGCTTTGATGGTTTCGAAAAAAGATCCGAATCACTATTAAATTCTATTTTTACTTACTTGCAATGCCGATTTACCAACATTAACAGTGCGGACCAAGCAATAAGCTGAAAAAGAAATTCTTTTATAATCAAAAATGTTGCTGTAGTCGTACTCTAATTTTAGTTTGTTTGACTAGTTTTTGTTTGTAGGAGCTAGAACACTGTGGAGATATATAACGTATGGATGTGTTGTTTTATAGGAAACACTGGGAGCTTAAAGTTGGTAGAGTTATCTGCTACAATATGCGAGTTGATTGATAATGAACTTATTTTGTTGTTAGCTGAACTGATGTTGTTTGCTTAACACTTTAATAGCCGGCTACTATCAATAGATTTGCTCATATGTTCCTTTTATTGTTGGGTAAACAAAGTGGCTTTATTAAAATAAGTGATACATATGTTTGTATGTTGATAATGTATTCGGTAGCTAATATCAATAAAATTAATTAGAAAAAAAATTATATTAATATAAAGCAGAAAAGTTTATGCCATAGACATTATCTATAATATCATTACATTTTGCATGTTTAATATGTTAATATTCTTTTCAAAGTTTAAAATTATTCAAACTGTAGTTATAGTTTTGAAAATTGGTAGCGCCACTGTATGCAATATTTTGACCTCAGAATAAATGTATATAGAAGTAGCGAGCCCATACCACTTATAAGCTTGTTAACCCTCAATTTTTTCTATGAGCGCAAATATATTCAAATAATTTATGTTTGTAGCCACGTCTTCCAGTTTTATGATATGGCTGGATACGCAGAAAGTTCTGAAAATTAATTAGGATCAGATTTAAAATGCAGATATAAGTATTAAATAAATTTTATATTATAATATAAATAGCAAATAGCAAAATAGCAAAAAAAAAAAAGTATAAGTATTATGAGTTGTTGATGTTTAAACAGTACGAGGCTGAACGCTCTGCGCATGCCCATGGGGGCTATAGGCAAACAAAAGCAAACGATAGGCGCGGATACAAGAAGAAAGTTTGTATATGTTGAAACCAAACAAAACCATACCTTGCTACTTCTATATATATTTATTCCGAGATTTTGACAAACAAAAATTATGTAAAAAAATAAAATTGAAAAACTAGTTATCCCAAACAATAATCGTCCCATTGCAAATCTTAACATTTAACACATAAAATAGTAAAAATCTCAAATATAAAATCTGAATAACTCTATACAAAATAATTATGTATTTAGGTTAAATTTATGCTGCCGATTATTGAATAAAATAATAACAATAACATTACACACATCCTACTTACTTGACTATCAAATTTAATGAAAGAATGTGGACTGTATCACTAGTCACGAGGTATTAACATTTAAATTTCTTGCGAAATGCAAGTAATTTAACTGCACGTAGTAATTGCAGTTTATGCGCGTACGTGATCCGTGCTCGACGTCAGTTTTAAAATCTATCGACATTCCATTATCTGCAATGTACAAGAGAGTGATGAAGAATGTTAGGTGGAAGCTTCCGTGCAGTCGATACATTTACAATGTTGTCAGCATACATTTTAATAAATACGTTAATAAATTGTTTTGTAATTAAACATAATATGATATCATTTATATAAACAAATAATATATAATAATAATATCAAATTAAAAAAACTTTGTGCTTTTATACGCATTTTTATATTACTAACATTTCTTGTAGACATGGCAACGTCGATTTTATAAATAAGAGCTATTTTGAACTACGCATGCGCCAAACTGTCATATATGGCTGCATAGAGCTTTCCGTTCGTTACATTGGCGTAGTTCGTCGCCATTTGCAATCATTGTCGCTTCTGCAAGTTCAACAAGCGAGTGCTGTTCATCCGAAGCATCGTGTCCGCCATTGTCATTTGTGAAGTAACATTGTGAAATTCGCTAGTGTTTTAAAAGATTGCAATTCCATAAGCCCCGAAAATGGTCGACAAAATTGATATGAGTCTCGAGGACATTATCAAAACCGGCAAAGGTCGTGGTGGCCGAGGTAAAGGCCGTGGCGGACGTGGTGTCCGTCCCAGTGGGCCGCGTCGTGGTGCTAGCGGCGGCGGCGGAGGAGGTGCCGGTAGCCAGTTTAATCGCAATAGACGCACCCGTGGCGGCGGAGTGCAAGCCGGCCGCACTCGCGGCGGCGGCACGCCAGGATCATACAACAGGGTAAATCACTTGACTTGAAACTAAACCAAATAAAATCCAGTTATAGAGAAATGTGTAAAAATGGCCGTTTTGCGCGCACGAGCTAACCAAGTGGTTGGTTGCTGTGTGAAGGAGGACGTGCTTGACATCGCCATAACCTGTACCCTTAATCTTCACAGTTGTTGGGAATTAATAGCCAAAATCAATCAACCCAACAAATCACAAAAACCAATCCAAATTCTGGGATTCTGACCACATCATTATTCGATCTCTGTTTCTTTAGGGAGACGTAAATAGTGCATGGAAGCACGATCTATTCGAGGGCTTCGGCCCACGCAAGCTGGCAGCGGCCCGCGCTGCTGTCCAAAGCAGTAACGCCGGCCCAACCAAGCTGCTGGTGTCCAATCTTGATTTTGGCGTGTCCAATTCGGACATTCAAGAGCTGTTTGCCGAATTTGGGCCGCTCAAGAATGCGTCTGTTCATTATGATCGGTCAGGCCGATCCCTGGGCTCTGCCGATGTCATATTTGAACGACGCATGGACGCAATCAAGGCGATGAAGCAGTACAACGGGGTACCGCTCGACGGACGAGCGATGAATATCCAAATCGCCACATCGGAAATCACACCCTTCCTACGAAGTCCGCGCATTGCTCAAGGCACCGGAGGCGGCGGCGGCAAATTCGTCAATCGCGGTAGTCCAAGGCGAGGAACTGGTGCTGGCCGTGTTAGAACAGGCAGAGGTAACAAGCAACATCTTCTGATTGAATTTTGTGTAACATGAGCTGCTGATGTTTGAAATGCACTTGTGCAAGATATTCTGATGGCTGCGATGGTCAATTACTGATGCAAGAATGGTTTCTGTTTAGGTGGTCGTGGACGAAATCCAAATCCACGCAATCAATCAAAGAAAGCGCCCACCGCAGAAGAACTCGACGCCGAGCTTGATGCGTACACCAGCGAAATGAAATAAGTCTTAGCGATTAGGTGTTAAATTTAATATTACTTAGGAAGGTAATAATGATTTAACCATGTTTAATTTGACTACAATTGATATGTAACGAAAACGCATTGGCAATTCATGTCTTTCTACAATTATTTGTTCGTTTGACCATGTGTGTTCTATTTTATGATTAAAATAGTTTTTTTTTATTCGCATGAATTGCACATGTGTATTATATATGTATAATGCATTGACATAGCAAATGTAGTTATGATATCTGTCTGTCTCTTGGTTCCTTGCAATATTTGTGAGTTGCTGGTAAAAAAGAAGTTTATCATTTTCATGAGCAGAACCTAAATTACCTGAAAATTTATATAATGCTGACAGGATAAGTCTGATTTGTTCATCAAGAGTAATGATTTTTCATGAACCAAGTAGAATCTATGTGTGTTTGTTTAATCCAACTTTTTATGTCATATCTATAGCATATAAGTTGACTAAATGAAAGTAATGTAGTGGTAGGAGTTTTATTTTCTAATATTTCGTTTGTTTAAGTTGTAAATTTAATAAATAATTTTATATGAAAAAAAATGAACAAAGGCGCATGTAATTAAATAAAACGTGTCTCATTAAACCTGTTATGATATTGAAAATAAATGTGTTTGGCTGCAAATACAGACAGACTATTCGCAAATAATAAATATTGATCATAATAATAAATAATCATAAAGTCTGAGATGAACAACGAATTCGACAGGATCTCATTTAAGAAATAAAAATATTTTGAAAAGTTATAAATAAATTGTTTTTATATGATAAACCTAATTCTAATATTAGATTTTTGCTTTTATTGAGTAACATTTTTATCCATATTTTTCTTCCTACTATATTTAGTTAGAATCTAATCAGGGTTTTAGATACTCAAAAAAAACATGTATGTTTTGTTGCCTTTTTGCAATTCTTAGAATGTCTAGAATATTGATGAATGAGCCAGCCATAATAAAGCAATTTGGTACTCTCCACTGATAATCAGTTGACATAAAAGGATTAAGTTGCGAATAAATGAAGAAAATACACTTTTCGGAAAATGTAGTTTCTGCTCTTTATCGTAATTCTCATACTCGTCTATTTAAAAGCCGTTCAATATATTTACACATTCTCAAAGTTTTTCAAATTCTGCATTGATTGATGTATCAATAATAGAACATTTCGATGCCTATCACCCTTATATTCAATTAAATATGGACGAGTATGATATCAAAATAGAGTGGAAACTATAACTTCCAGATATTTGCTTTTTGATTGTAGCGAAACTCTGGAGATTTTGATAGAGGAATAATTAAGCTTTTATTATATTTCATACTACAAAGAGTACCAAATTGCTTCAAAACAGATAACTTCTCATCAGGATATAACTACGTTTCAAATTTACAGCGAAAAACATTCTGTTTCTGTCTCTCTTAAATCATTTGATTATATGTCAGAAATCGGCCTCGGTTTGGTCACAATCTGCAAAAATGAAACAAGAAAACCAGGAAAATTCGCATAAATTCCTAACTATTTGAATTTCTCCGCCGAAAATTGCCTTATTCGCAAACAGGTGCGCAATCGCAAGGGTATGTGAAATACGTAGAATTTAACTATCTTTCTAACGAATGCAAAATAAAATCAGAAATCGGCCGCGGTTAGGTCACAATTAGCAAAAATGCAACAACAACCCAGGAAAATAGAAATAACTCTAAAACTAATTATCCCACAGAATTCTAATTGGCACCGTTAGAAAGCTTATTAAATTCTCTTCAAGAAGCTTGGCAGTTGGATTCCCCTAACTCCTCAGAAGGGACTAAAAATAGGGTGAAAAATTATTATTTCTACAAAATTATGTGCTTTTTGTCATTTAAATAGAAATACCTCCGAAACTAATTATCCTACAGAATTCTAGTTAGCACCGTTAGAAAGTTTATTAAATTCTCTTGAAGATTTGATATAGCAGGATTCTTCTAACTCTTTGAAAAGGGGTCAAAATAGGGGCTAAAGT
>JARJDU010023754.1:0-15559 GCA_030264695.1 Lissagria laeviuscula | reverse complement strand
TTTGATTGATTTGAACTTTCATTGAATCGAATAACGCTCTGCTATACTCTTACGTCAGAGGTTGGCAACCTTTGATCCGCTATTTTGCAAATTACCTCAAATTCTTCGAAATTTGTTATGAAATCAGATGCCTACTCTCTTCTGATATAGTTACTATTTATCTCTATTCAAATTTTATTTTAGTTAATATATTTGTCTGAACGCACGAAAATAAAAGTTGTCATAATATATGGGTATAACGCACAACGTTACTTAATATGCTGAAATGTTTGACTTTCTTTTTTTTTTTATTAATATTACATATACATTGTATTTAAATAGGAATAAAAAATATTAATATACTAAAAAGAAAGTTAAAATAGTTTTTTGATTAAATGAATATTGCAAAGTAGTAAATTGAAAATCCGTAACGTATAAGTTAAAAAAAAATAGAATAAAGAAATAGTAACTTTAGTACCTACTTATCTAATATTACTTTTATATTTACTTAATGTGATTTTACACTTTTTACATAATCTCTGCCTAGTTTTAAATATCACTTAGTTGATAAAATGTATGTTGCCAAATTTTTAAACTACGACAATTTCATTCATTTTATTTCAGTTTGTTATTTTGATGTTATAATATTCCGTAATAATGCTGTAACAAATAAGTTAAATCAATAAAAAGAACATTATTATAAAGAGTACAATTTATAGAAGAGTCATGCATATTGCACTGTCAAGCATATTACTATTTTAACAATTAAGAGACACACAATGTGAAATGAATTATGCATGTATCGCTTGAATCTCATTAAATGTGAGAGGAAGTTGCGACTTAAGTTTCGTTCGTACTCCTACTCTACAGTTTGTGTTTATTATCATGGTTTATAGTCAAAGTGTGTAGATAGTTGTAAAGTGTTACAAGTTCCTGTTTCTAATCTTGGTTCACATTTATTTATCTATTGACTGTGTTCCTGTAATTGCGATACTTAAAAGTATTAGAATGTTACTAATTTACTATAGCTTGTGCAACTAACTGATATATACGAATATTTATATATGTATTGCATTATTTAGATACCAAATGTTTCGCTATGAAACGGTAGTAATGGTTATTATTAACTAAGATAACTTGACCACGCAATGGTAACTACGGATAAGAATACATCTGTAGCTGTGACTGTAGCTGTGGCCAGTATCTATGTAATTTTAATAATTAATTAATTTGCGATTTCAGTTTTGATAAATAATAAAATAGGTTAATCTGTTTATGGCTCTAATTTAGTTAACAATGATTAAGTTAGATTATAATACAAGATCGGTTGTATTGTAGATACTACTGCTGTCGGTGGCTTGTTTAACGCTATTTTGTTGTAATTGTTGTAAATTTAATGAGTTGTTGACGTTTCAGCGATTTTGAAATGTTTACTACCAAATAACCTCTAAATTCTTAAAATGTGATATTTCTTACTGTTTAAACTAACTCTGTATACCAACGATGAACAAAAAGCGGCACGCAGGCCGCATTCGGCCCAAGGCAAGTTCTAATGCGGGCGAAACGCAGAACCAGAAATAAATATTATTTTATTTAGGTGCCACTTAGGTAAAATAGATTTCATGAAATTTCCATTTCTGGGGAGTGTTAAGATAATTATTCTGGCTGTGCGGCCCACAAATCTATTATTTCAACCAATGTGAAACTGAGTAACTAAAGTCTTGGACAACTCTGCTGTATACCTTTAATCAAATGTCATCTCTCTTATACGAGCTTGGCTGTTTACACAAATTTTGTAAACAGTTTGGCTGCTTACACAAATTTACACAAACCCTGTACACAATCAAACTCGTTAAATTTTCATCAATTTCTGACTTTCACTCTTGCACCAACCACACGATAACGACATCGACCAAAAATAGTATGCTTAAATAAGATTGCATTAGAAAAAATCCTTTCATTTGATGTTTATTTTACCTTTCCTCGTCTTTAAACGGCATAGCTGTAACTTTTCAAAGAGAAACTACTTTGAACGCAATATTCTAATCAGCACAGACATTTTAAAAACATTAAACGTGTCAAAATTGAATTTATTTATTTCACAAGAGTGATATTATATTTAAATGTTAAAAATGTATAGGAATGTATCTAAATCATGTCAATTGTCTGACATTTCACATCTCATTGAACACAAATTGAAGTAGTAATACTTTTATTTTAGTATTTTGTTTTATTAAATGTAACAATTTATGAAATTTATGCATCTCCCGCTAAATATTTATGGTTGCATAACTGAAATTAATTTTGTTTAGGGATTTAAGTACCGGGTCAAGAGGTTCTCACCACTGAAGTAAACCGAGAGCTTATACAATTTGCAAATAATAATTATCATGAATATAAGAAATAAAGTCCATACAAACTACAGCGAGATAGATAAACAATGTAGGACAATAGAACAATTACGAGATTAAAACTTAAACAATTATTTATACATAACAACAATAAAGTTATATATATATACAAATAACAGAAGCCGTGCTTCTTCGTTTGGTGCCATAATTATAAACGAGACGCTGCGAATATCGCGTATTGGCGCAAATAAATTTGCGCGTTGGATTTTACATGTTCCAAGTAATAAGAAACGCGGCGAATCGTGAAACAAGAACACTTTCACCCAAGGACAAGTTGCTATTCTCTTACGATAGAAACACGTTGCTTACTGCGTGTTCCGTATGACTATATATTATACATTAATAAATACAATTTATACGAATTAACAGTGCAGATGTTTTTGCACATGTTTTACAAACAAGTAAATTGTACAAGAATCATAAGTTAATAATACTTTATCACATATACTGGTCGTTAGTAAAAAGTAATAACAATATTTTGAATATGAAAATGTGAATAAATGAATATTGTGATAGTGTTATGAAACGAAATAATTTGTAATAATGACATTAAATAAAATATTGTAATATATACATTCTATGATTAAAATATACAAGAAGTTCATGAATCATGTCTTGGAGAAAGCTTGCTTTCTTTAAATATAGATACATAAAAAAAATTCTGTAGGCTTAAGTTTACTTGGCAGGTATTTTCTGCTGCGCAACGGTAAACGGGATTTAAGCAAAAAAATAACATTGCTGAATAATTCCAGCACGGGACCATTGACAAATTACATTAAACTGCTTTTGTATATGCTGAAATGAATAAAAATGAATTTGAAGAAAAGATACGTATGCAATATTAGAATAAGCAATAGAAAATTGTGCTGCTCGATGTGTGGACGCAAATCCCCTCAAATTCACCATTTCACATCTTTCATTAACAATAGTATTGCGCTAAAAAAATAGATCAGGATCTTATTTCGTTTGACTACAAACTTAAGAGTAAATTATATTAAACGTGCTTAAATATGTGAAAAAAGTTGATTCCAATATAGATAACCAACTCGATAGGGAAGTTCATAACTCATTTCTGAGTGACTATATAATTGTAAACTCTAGGACAGATGACATCAAAATCTAAAGTCATATTTCTCCATGTCATTTGTATGCAATTCGTTTATTCACAATAGCGTGTGTAAGTGGCTTTATTACAAAATACGGCTTACTATAAGGAAATGTGTACATTTTGAAAAGTTTCAAATCCTACTTGGACATTTAACCAAACCTCGGACCACTCAAACGATTTGCTTGGACGACCAACAAATGTTGTCTGACGATGAAATTGTTTAAAACATCCTTAATGTTGGGATTATTAGGTGTGGTTGTTGTAAGAGAGCACAGTCACGGGAACAAGTCGGTGTAATGTTTAACAAGTATATTGAATATAAGCGAATGCAAGACAAAATGAATAACTGAATGCGTAAGCTAAGGCGTCACAGCGCAGACTGCTTAGCTAAGGGTTGATACGACGCTCCAGTAGTGAAACTTTCGTGTTCGTCCCACATCTGACAGTTTATATTAGGTTTTTACCAGTTCTGGGATCGTTGCGCATGCGGAGTTTGATCATTGTTTTCTAACGTGACACGCGTTCAGTAGCAGAACTAAAAATCTGCTTTTCCGACACTCCGAATGAACGAATCTATTACTAGTTGTGTTTCAGAGTCACAGCTGTTTTGATGTTTTAAGCATATGATTTTAGGTTTGCAACGTTTTGCAATGCACAATTACAGAACTACCAGTAACCGAACGGTTCTGGACTATGCATGCACAATTAACAGTTCATGAACTGGTTGCGATCAGAAATAAAACTAGCAGTTCGAGCGTGTTGTGAATAACCTATTAGGTTGTTACAAACAGACTGTAGCTCTAGGATTGGTGCGCAGGCGTGGATCTTCCAGAATTCTGTCAATGCCGGTTTGTGTACCATCCAGTTGCTTTTTTTTTTAAACTGTTGTCTAGGACACGGACAGTGAAGTAAGAAGAAACAGCATGCTCATAGCGCCTGGAGGGCATACAAACCGGCCTTGACATTTTTATAGACAAGTTCATTGTCTTTCCTTTTTGCGGGAGACCTTGATACTGATTAAGGGTAACATCTGGATATGAACTCGTGAATGCAGAATAAATTGAGTGATATTGAGTCGTGTATATGTAGTTAATATTATCTTCAGTTTTCAGTCATTCATTGCCATTACATGGTAATATTCATTCAGTTTGGCTTTTCATTACTTTACAATTGTTTTTAATTTTCTGTATATTTTTGTTGAGAATTACTTTTATAAAACAAAAAAAAAAAAATTTTTACATTTTTGTTAATTTTGTTTCATATTTTAATATGAGGCAAGCAGCAAAAATACCGTGAATAGTGAGTTTGCTAGTGAGTTTTTATAAAAAGGTATTTTTTTATTGATCAACAACTATTCACTATTATGTATATAAGATATAATTTAATATTTAATTTCTTGTATTTTTATGGACTTAATTATACTCGGTAATGGGTCTGTCTGATTTTAATCAATAGGTAACAAAAACTCTCTAATTAATAATGATATTCGTAGTTGTTTACAAGCATCCTGCATGGGTTTATTAAAACTACTTTATTTTGGAGTCTATCCAGAGATTCCTAATCGGTGGCACTGCAAGTTTATTAGTTTTATAAGAGTTTTACATAGTCATATATCTTAAAATAATATTATTGTTATATAAATAAAAAAACTATTGCTTATATTACAAAAGTATATATTTTTATTAATAGCATCCGGTCGACATTACAAAGTGTTTAAGAAATCCTGTGTTAGACGAATTCAAACTGCACGGTCAAGCAACGGTACATTTTTGCGTTTTAATAAACTGGTTATAGAATTGCCAATAATAATTATCATAATAGGTACTACTAAATATTCTCTCCAATTTTTATTAGTAAATAAAATATTTATACATTTATATATATAATCGTTGGTAGTCAGAATTTTATATCATTTTAGTTGTAATTTAATTTCGGAACTGAATATGACATTTTTAATAATTTTGCAATTGTTTAAAAAAAAGTTTATAACTTTTGCACTTCATTTGCATATGAATACACATTGGGTTTTATTGCTTAGCTCGAGTCGAGCAAGTACAGGTATGCCGAAAGGAATCGCCGCGTTGAGGGCACGTCGATCGCAGCGTTTGTCATGACCGACGCGCGCGTTTGACGTTGCCATATCCATCATATCATCGTAATTCTTTCAAACCCAATCAATTTCTAACATAACCGATTACGTAATACAGTCCATTTGGGGTTATCCTGTTGTATGCTAATGTAATAATAACCCATATTGTCTGTACCTCATTATCCGCCGACCGCGCCCCAATTGTAAATTATATGCATTCCCTTATTATCAACGGTTTCCGTGACGAACTAGTTTTAATTAATTTAATTATGATTTACTACAAATAAATTAAATTATTAGAAATTATGATTACGATCGGAGGAAAAGTAGCGTGGGCCATACGTGTGGAATGCCGTATTCCAGCGCTCTTTGCTGGTTATCCAGCAATATCCAGCAATTGCGCTGGAATACGGTGCTATCCGCTCTTATATATAATTTTCATTTTATTCAAACATGTTAGGCAAGTGCTTGATATTAATAACACATTTTCTCTGATATAATCTCAATCGGACTTTACATAAGAGCAAACAAATCATTATCATAACCTAAAGTTTAATTCAAACTGGCAGATCAGATGCAATCTCATAAACCACTATTTTAGTAATTATATTAATCATGAAACTAATAATCAAAAGATCCTGGTGGGATAGTAATTATTAAACAAATTAGCAATTTGAAGACCACTGCTACACAGTTTTTAAGGTTATTATAACATAACACAAATCACATTGCTAATTATTAGCTTGTAGTATTCTCAACATGTGCATTTAGCTAATGTATGTATACATGCATTAACAAAAGTATGTTTACGTAGATAATGGAACAACAGGTAATTGTGGAAATAAATGTATAAGTCAGCTTGGTTTATTGCTATCGGTTATCTATTGAATTCTTACTTATTTGAATTACTTATTGCGAGCAAGTAAATGCATTCGAAATGTGAATCATTTCTATTTCAAGAAATCAATCTGGCAACAAACTTCTAGTTATGTTTCCTGCGAATGCTTTGTATTATTGAATATATCAAATCTAGTCCTAATCATTACTTAAATGCGTAATACTTTAAATTATATAATATGAAGAACAATTGCGTTTAAATTGCAATTCAAACAGTTTACATTAGCTTTTAACTTTTAAGTAAAATAACAGACTTTGCCTTGAAGATCGTTTTCCATTGTTTAAAATCAGATTAAGTTGTAACCATTCATTTCAACCATATAACCATTAACATCAGAGTAGGAACTCGGAGTTTGCTTTAGTTTTAACATGTAACCGATGAAATAAGTCAATTCCCTAATGTATTTTATATCAGGTAATTTTGTCATCAATACTTTGAATGCTGCGCAGGTCAAATATATGTGATATACTAATTTTCCGATTTAACTAGTTAAATGCGATTTATATTGGGAGGGCTAACGTAACGGAATGGCGTTATAAGCGGGTAAAATATCGTATCATAATTTTTAAGATGAACTATACAATAACCTTATTCGCGTTCATAGTTCGATCGTTTCTCTTGCTTCTAACGTAACTAAATCGTGGAAGATGGGCGGTGTTCAACTTTTGCTTACGATCTTCTTAAAATTGATCCGTTTAGCTGTGATAGATTAAATTGTAAATGTAAATTTTTGGGGCGGGGGTGTTGGTGGGGGTGAGTCAAAAATATATATACGGCTCATAGACCTATGATGCTTTGCTAAAGTGGCTCGAAAGGTTATTTAGGTTGGCTATCCATGGTTTATAATGTATTTTGTAGGGAGCAGATTGACTTTTATTTAGTCTATTTTTCATTTATTTCCTAAATTTCATTAATGTAAATTTAAGTTTGTCACTTCCTGAAGTACAAATTCCAGCTTCAAATGAATAAAGATTCCACTCATATCCTAGTTCAACGATAAGCCTCCCAGTCACGGAAACCTTTTATGAAGACAATACTATAATGACCAATGTCAAGGCTATGAAACGATTGGATCGCATATTAATCACCCGATTGCGTAATTATAATTTCTCACGTCCGTTGCTACAATGAGTTGCGTGCAATAAATTTAAATAAGTTAAATAAAGCATATCGTAAACACATGTTATACATTAGATCCGTGTTCTGCTTCATTCTATTTCATTCCATATCTCTGCCATTTGTTTAATTCACATTTAAAACATGCGTACGCTATGTCGTTGATAAAAGATATCGGTTTTAATATTAAATATATACAAACTATCAACAACTTTTTTTACTTCCTTAATTAATGCAATGAATTTCCACGATCGGGTCACGTCTACCATGTGCGATGTAAGATGACTAATTAATCAATTGTATTGTCGGCATTTTTATCGATATATTGTTCCAATTATTACATGTGCATATATTTCCATACCCTTCTGGTTAAAAATAAATGTTTAATTTATATATTTATTTCGCAATTAACCATTAGCATATTATTTTGTTTTAAAGAACAATGGGAACAATAAAATGTATATTGAAACAATGCTAATGTACAAAGTAATATCTATATGTATATATGTATAGCATGGATGTAGTTAAAGGAGAGCAAGAGGCAAAGATGTGCACATCAAGCAAGAAAGTGAGTATTGCGACAAAAATTGGCACTGATGACATCGCCATACAGGCGAGAACAATATTAAATATCTACTTGCATTAGTAGTAGTACGTATAACCAGCATGTATTATACTGAAACAATGGATTATTTTCATTGCACGGTTCAAGGACGGTATTAAATTTTATAACTCTCATTGTGTTTTTTGCACGCTGAGTGTATTGCTCGATTTTCAAACTTTACAAACTTTAATGGACTAAAAGTATAACATTTTTATATTAATACAACAAATTGTTATACAAATTCTAATCGTCAAATATCCAATGTTTTAAAACTAGAAAATGAAGTTGCGATTTTCAACTTCAATTTGTTGACAAAATATTCTAAGAATTAAGAAGCATGTATCACATATTCTTGTTCTCTAAAGTACAAATTAATTGATTAATGTATCGTAATAGAAGAAGTTTGAGCAGTAGGGTATGTTAATGATCACCATCGTAATAAAAACAATTCATAAAAAGTGCCTTTTTCTTGCAACAACTATTTTAAGTTTTTAAGATTTAGAGAAGTTAACGAATGACCAACAATCCTATGTATAAATAATTTATGATCAACAGTGATAACCTTGATCGTTTAACTCCTATAGAACAAGCTGGAATTAGCAAAAAGTGGTCTGGAGATAAAATCATCGATTTGGAAAGAGTTCCCAATGTTTGTTAAGAATGCCATTTCTATACGTGAATTTTGAATTATAGTTTGTTGTTGAACAAAATCTTGCTTCTTATTAAGTCAATATTTGGATAGCTGATATTTATAAAATAGACAATTAATTAAATGTTGTTATATTTAATTAATTTAATTTAATATATTTTGAAGAAAATATATGCATACTAACTATTTCAATATGTAGATGGATTCCACATATATTCACAAAAAAATATTATAAAATTACATTAATAAAACAAAGTTTATGAATAATAATAATAAATTATAGCCACGAGAAACAGAAATCCCGTTAGTTTTTTGTGAATTATTTTGTAATATCTTCTAGCCGCTTGTCAGGCTAGTATAGCTCCAACTTATGCATGGGCTAGACTAGCTTGACTATATATGGGAATAATCCGGTGGCATTTGGAAACGGTTCTATGTAAAATTTTGCTCAGAAATATATTTAACATTATATTTTTTATAACAATTTAAAAAAAAAATATTATTGATAAAAATTTATTATCAAAATTGTAAGTAAATTAAGAAAAATTTTCAAAATGTTTGATTGTACCTAAGTAAAAGAACTATTAAAGTAACGAAATTCACCAACTTTACAAAACTATTAGACAAATAAATTTCAATTTTATTGTAAACATTTTCAGGTTGTTTAAATAGAATAAGAAGCCAAACGAGAGATAGTTCCTACGTCAACCTTGCTCCTCAAGTTCATGTTTATAACAGATTCATTAATTGTTAGTTAAATTGTAATTTGCCTACATAATATATGTTACTATAACTAGTGTCCGACCTAAAATTCGGCTTTGACTTTGGCTTCGACCATTAAATGAATCTTCGGCTTCGGCTCCAACCAAGTACAGCCATATTTTTGACCAAAGGTTCAGCCATAATTTTGTATATTTTCTATAAAGAATTTAGCACACGTTGTATTTCTCATGGCGTACATTTATTTTAGTTGCTTAGTGACGCTAAATGACACACAAGTAGAAAAAGCAACAAAAGAATTGGATGCTTCTATGGCATGTAGTATGTATTAAACTCAAAATATCAAAGAAATCTAGTCTTTATTAAAATCAGTTTAATAAACAAATTATGCGCCTCAAAATTCTCATAATGCTAAGTTATAAGTGATTAATATACTGTAGCACGGTCGCCATTATCAGTTTTGTGCATTTTTTAAGGTAAAACACAAACTTCTGAATCGCACTAATTAACTCGCTTGTACTCACCTGCAATTCGAATTAAGCTTCTTAGTTAAAGAAAATATGGCCTTTTCGCAACAAAATCTGTTTTGAGGGGGCGAAGGAGGGGCAAACTAGTTTCTCTCGTAACACCCTTTAATTAATTTTTGAAATGGTGATTTTTATTTTTAACCGTATTTGTATATATTATTGGGGTGCGAGACACCTTTTCCGGCATTTGATTATTAACTCGTTTACTCGACAAACTGTTTCTCCGGGGGGTCCTGGTTGAAAAGGGTTGAAAGGAAAAGGTCGAATGCGTATTGCCGCGTATGTTTTAAATAAAGGGCAGCAATACAAGGTTGGATTTTGATGACTATGGCCTGTGTAAATGAGACTCAAATTTGCTTTCAGCTCGTGATATTTTTATAAAATTCGAAAAATACATTATTAAGCGATAACTAAAATGCGCCATTACCGTGGCCGAATTTGAGATTTTTGTTTTTATTTGTTTTTTAGTCGATTTTAATTAGTTTCTTTTTCTTTAGCAACTTATGTTTATTTAGAGTTTTATTTATATTCTTCTGCTTTCGGCTTCGGTCGAAGATTGGGCCGACGGCTAATGCTTCGACGAAAATTGGTCTTCAAAATTAATTGACTAGCGTCAATTTGTAATTTTCTATATGATTTTCCAAAGTTAAGTATGTAATATATTAATAATTAAATTATTAAAATTGACAATATTTTAAAATTTAACTAAATTATAATGCATTTACAATGATAACTTTGAATGAATCATATTGATTGTAATATAATCTCGATAAGACACTACCCACAAGTATTACTCACTAACAATGAATAAACTTTAATTATGTTATCGTGGAAATGCGCAGTTCCTTTTGGCGTTACAATAAAAATGTGCCATGATATAAATATCCTCTCGTAATATAGCTACACTATCGGACTCGCCCAACGTTGTCGTACTCTTATCAAATATATATCAACTATGTCACATATAACGATGTAATACCAACGCTTCTGTCTATTCTGCCGTTAGCAAAAATACAATTGCAATCTTTTTTATTGTTGCTTAGGAACCATCTTGCAAACAAAACTAATATATTTTGAAACTATCACTGTAATCAGTGATAATTATGAAATTACTTACAAAATAACTTTGCCTATGTTAGCCTGCGTAACTATGTGCAACCACACAAGGCGGGCCCCTATGAGTCAGAGGGGCCCGATGACATTCAGCACTCCTTCCTTCCTAGACATGAATTATTTTAGTCCGATGGCAAGAGCCCCATCATTTTTTTGTGTGGTATTCGCAAATTTATAGTTACGCCACTGCTTATGTTATAACATCATCAAGTTGTACAGAATTTTTTTAATTAGTTGTTCACATAAATTATTAATAAATATGGAAAATATAACTTTAGTATCATGCACTTTTTTGAAGTAATTTAATTTGCAATTATATTTTTCTGCTTTTATATAATTTATATAATTGTCAATAAAGTTGTCTATGTAATTAATTGCAATTACAAATATGAAAATCTCGAATAATAATCAACACGTGCTACAATGAAAAATACAAGTTATAAAATTTTTTTTTTTGATCAGAGACCAACAAAATTATTATAATAATGTTAAAATTTTATTTCCGGTAAATCATTATTCAATGAATAAAACGAAGTAAAAATTAATTCCACTGTATATAGGAGCAAATTAGTGGTAGTTACTAATATAGTACGAGAAAGGGTTTTACACCCTCCAAATAGAGGTAGCCAAAATTGCTAAAATAAGGAGCGATGAGTGTTACTCAGCAAAGAGAATCAATCCATACGGATCGATTCGCCATGGGTTCATGTTCGCACCATTAATGATGATTTTTGTTAAAATTTATTGCTTATTGTTTTGATCATTTTAATTAAAGTGAAATATTATATATAAAAATTATATATTTAATAATCTTTTATATAAATATATAATAATTCTAGGCTTAGCACAGTGAACACAGCAATAAGTTAGGTACGTGTTGCTTCGTATTGTAATCAAAGATAGTAGAACTAGTAATCTTCCAGCGGATTGAAAATCCACGATTACGGATCCACCGACGCGAATAGACAGCCTGATTGGCTGCTTGGGATGGTAACATAGAGAAGGAGGCATGTAACTTAAACTAGTAAGCAAAATGTGCATAGTTTAACAGTAGAAGAGAAGCAAAAGACATCTAGATAGAGAGATTTTGGAAAGAAAAGTAATTTGGTATGGCTTTCCATCTCATGTAGGCTGGTGCCAACAAAATGGTTACGAACTTTATTTTTAATACACATGGATCAATTATAATTATACTTTTTATTTTTGAGTTGCTAAATGTAAAAGATTTCGGAACCCTAAAACGCACTTTAAGCCGAAAATCCTGTCAAATGTGTCAAACGAGAAGTACCAATATGTGAGGCAGGTTGTACAACACAGATGAGCGCTTGTTATTAAATTATAATTGAGATAAATAATTACATAACAAGCAATGCGAAGAAGAGAGGAAAAAACTTCAGGAAAGTAGAAATCACTTATTATTAATATTCTGTAATTTATAAGATAAAGCAGAATGACCAATAGTCGATAGCCACGCTAGTCTCACCTTGTAAAACTGCCAAATATATTCATAATAATACAACCTCTTACCAGTGGCACCACCCAGTGGTAAATCTAACAATTTCAATAATGACTAATATGTGCGGCTGGTTGTGTAACATAATCATAGCTTCACATTTATACCCATAGTTGCCATGTCAATCCTATATTATTATAACATCCATGGGTTTTGTGCGGTTTTGGCTTTGTTTTTCAATTTATGTGACTAGCGCTGTGCGTGACTTAATGACTTTGTAAATAGATTTTTAATGGATTGTTTCACCGAAATGTTTTATTCGACGTTCCGTGACAGTGACTTTAATGCGAAATCGACGTTGTTGTAATGAAATCGACCGAAAACTTTTTTTTTTATTAGTCGTGCATTTTTTTACCTAACAAAATTGAAATAAAATACCAAATAACTAAAGTTGTAAAGCAATTAGTTATTGATTTTTATAAATATTAGTAAAAACGTATTGCAATTGTTTTTAATTACACATAAGACTGATTCTGATTAATTTATTTGCAGAATACAAGCAAATTTTACATGGCGTTTCTGGAGAATTTAAGTCTGGAGAACTCACGGCAATCATGGGTCCTTCAGGAGCAGGCAAAAGTACTTTACTCAATGGCTTAGCTGGATACATGTAAGTTATAAACTTATTTTATAATTTAATTGTAACATGAGGGGTATTCCGAAAATTCTCACACAGAAATTTTATTTTCAAAAAAATTACATTGTCACATTTGCCGGAACATTCAAACAGATTAAAGTAACACTCTAACAAAACGCGGTGCTCTACAATGCAATAAAATGTCACATAATCAGCTTATTTCTGCATTTTTTGGGGTTAACTTTTAGGTCACTTCTTGGAGTACCAAAAAAGTGATTAAACTTACTTTTGGAACATTCCCATCATCAAAGGGTTTATCTATCAATTAAGTGATGGGAATCATCTAACAAGAGATATTTCTGTGGCATGAAAAAAAATCCCTACATTTAATATAACAAAATTCAAAGTATTCCTTGCAACAATAACTATGTTTATTCTATTTGTTGTTATGTGTATTCCTGTTGTTTGCTAATTTTTAAACTTTACCTTGAATTAGATTTATAAATTGCATTAGAATAAAAATAAATTCAGAAAATTTTAGTCTAAATAAGCGAATATGGTTTAAGCAACGAATTGAGCTTAGATTTTAAAACAAATGATCATTATTGCGTAACTCATGGTTATTATATCTCGTGAGAAGAATATACACCGTTTGCAATAATCCAAGTCTCAAGGTTGTTATAATTAAATTTCATTATCTGCTGCCACTTTATACACCGATCATACAATAAATTTCACATCATTCGCCTCTCGTCAATTCATTGAATTCATTGCATATCCGCATTGTGACTACAATAATAAAAACAAGCACATCATCTAGCAATCAGGCATTGATTATGCATATTAAATCATTAATTTGAGTCATTAATTGATTCAGAATTCGAACCACTCGTTACAAATAATAAAATAATTTTCTGTGAAAGTAAGATTCATCAAACTATGTTTTATTTAAATGTTGCATATTACACATTTTTAATAATCAATGCAATTGCAATTAATCAGAAAAACGGTTAAGAGCATTATGCAATGTAACTGTTAAATAATGGACTTATAATGTTATATCAATATTTATTAATGAAGTATATACCTGATTGTCATGGCCAAGAGATTTGCATTTTCTTAATGCAAGCAGCAATATATCGTGAACATTTTAGTTTAATTCATGATTTAAATTGATTTTTAATATGTTCTGACACTAAAATACTTAATAAAATGGAATCATAAAATTAGTTATTTTATAACTTGTATAAACTAAAAATTTTCCTTTTTTGCATTAATACTAGACTAAATTGTGATTTGCATGTCACTAATTACTCTACAACTAATTTAAAGTCAATTTCATCGGAAACACAATCGAATATTTTATGTCGTTATTTCCAAACCGTTAAACATGGAAGTTCCTTAAATTTCATTTTCATTAATGGAAAATTATTAATCGTTTATACATAGTGATTACTACTATTCCCAACATTGGAAATTATTGTTTAATGCAATTCAATGCTGATAATATTGATAACAATCTTTTGCAGATTTCGTGGTTTTGAAGGGACCGTTCTCTTCAATGATGAGGAACGCGACGAAAGTCCTCGCTTCAATAAACTCATTGCTTACATTCCACAGGACGAAGAACTTCGCTTGTCTTTGACCGTGATGGAAAATATGATGATCGCCGCTGATTTAAAATTGGGTTACACAGTCAGTACGGAATACAAAATTACTCAGGTGAGTTCAAATACACAAGATCTCCTTCGACACCAATCCACTAAAATCTTGCTTAATATTAATAAGCTTTATTAGTATTAATCTCACACAAAAATATGGCACACAAATTAAAATTAAGCATTCATAATACTGCATGGTGATGCAATAGTTAATATGTAATTATTAATCAAACTTAATATGATTAATAGCTTTATTGATTTATTAACTATTAATGTAGGTCAAAGAGATTTTGGAAATCCTCGGCTTGGAAAACACACACAAGACAATCACTGCACGTCTTTCAGGAGGACAACGCAAACGTCTTGCCATCGCATTGGAGCTACTTAGCAACACGCCGATTATTTTCCTCGACGAGCCAACAACGTAAGAACTTAGATTTTCTTTTTTTATACTTTTTTTTTTCTTTGGATATCTAAAAGTAATTTCAGTAGCAGTTACTTTACTGAGTAGGTCATTGCTTAAAGCGTTAGGCCGCTAATCCGGTTAGTCTATACAGGAGTAGCCAATTCACATTGGAAATGCATTATATCTCT
>JARJDU010023738.1:0-12394 GCA_030264695.1 Lissagria laeviuscula | reverse complement strand
TATTAAGAAGAACATTCTATTACAAATATACAAAACAGTGGTGATAACTTATGAAAATAAGTAAATACAAGCAAAGTCCTTCGTTGCTTGCTGCTGCTGTTGGCGAGCGTTGTCAGACAATTGTTGACTGCAATACTATCCCGAGTTATTCCTGTTGAAGTTGTGCATTATTTACCAACTGGCTCATGCAACGCTTGGTGATATTTGAAGAAGATCATTTTCTATATCCTGATGACGCCACGATGCTGTATTTGAAGTTAGCTAAGACGCTGCTTCTGGGGTGTCTTGGTGATTGTGTCGCTTTTTTTAATTAAACTGCAAGCAATTTTTGTCGGCCAGTTTCGTCACAATGTATATCGTTGTGGCACAATTCTCCTGATAATAAAAATTGCATGTGTAGAGTAATTTTCATTAAAATAAATGCACATTCACACATAGTTGTAGTTATCATACAATACCTACTAAAAAAACAGCTCTGTTATTCCTAATGTCACTTGATGGTACCCCATGTAATAGTAATGGTCATCCTTAGTGCATTTGCACACCATTCTCGTAGTCCTGTAAATCCGTAGGGTGTGGATAAAGAGACCAGTGGTAACAACCAAGAGATTACTTAATATTTAAGTGTTATATTAGATAATAGATAAGTGTATTCATACCTGATCGATGACTCTACCTCGTAGACCACGAAGTCGTCTATAGATGTCTTCCTGCTGCATTTTTCAAAGCCTGGGCATCTAAGGCATTTGGAAACATTGCACTTGGCGTCAATTCTAAAAGTAAACACAAACATTAGTTATGACTGTTGGAATTAATCGACTTACCCGGAATATTATAGGTTTTAGATGCTAAGATAAATCTATATCATCAAAAACTTTATAAAATTAATTGTCTTCATAATTTAGTTATAGCTTCTATAGTGATACAAGAATTGTAGGAAATTGTTTTTAACTATCGTATCTATAACAACGTCAACTGAAACAAATATTCAATAAACATTTTATCATATTATGCCATGAAAAAGGTATACCCAAATGCATATTTGTCAAAATTCATTCACACTAAATTCACAGTACAGGACGGTCGTTCTTATTTGCGTTTTGAAATTTCAATTTTCGTAATTTATTTTTTCGGCGATTTTTGAATTTTTACTTTTACTGTTCGATTGAAATTCAAGAATATGAATAAGGTCTTAGCGAATGATAGCGAGTGCAGCTGCTCACTTAACTCGGAGCCGATGGATAAGTCTTCGAAATGTCCAAGGAAAAAATCGCGAAAAGCGAAGCGCGCTAAGAAAGCGAAGAAAGGAAAGAAAGGAAAGAAAGGATGTAAAGGCGGGAAAGCGACGGCAAATCCGTTCCTGAATTTCTTGCGCCGCTTCCGCAAGAGGCACTGCGGATGGGCGGCCGCAAAGGTTGCCGTCGAAGGAGCGAGGATTTGGTGCTCGATGAGCAAAAGGTTGCGTGCGAAATTTCGACGAAAAAAGAAACCGAAGCGCGCTGGAAAAGAGAAATCCGGCAGCAAAAAATGTGCGAAGAAAGGAAAATTCAGGCCGAAGCTGTCTCTGAAATGCAGTGTCAAGTCTAAGAAACGAAGGATGAAGAGGAAGAAGTCTAAGAAATCCAAACGAGGAGCAAAACGCACGAAGTCGACAAAGTCCTGTGCGAGTAAACATTAACCAATTTCTATTATACACTTCAAAATTGCAATTAATTTAATCAAACTGTTATCAATCATGTGAATCATAAATGGGAATAAATTGGAATCAATCATTTACTAAAGATATTTTTGTTTATTTATTAAATAACTTGGCTAGGTGTAGTAATAATTTGATATCATAAGAGCTCAAAAGATGCAGTCGATGGATCATCTAGAATTTTCACTAAATATTTCAGTATGGGGGCTAAAACATTAAATCTTCACATTACACGAATCAAAATAACATCAATAACGTTGAAGGCTCGGATAAACAATCACTTGAAGAATCGTACATGTAACTACATAAATAGCATTGTTTATTGTTCATCTTCGTACTAGACAAACAAGCGACAGACATTAAGAACATTAAGAAGTTGATGGTAAGTGTACTTACTAATAGTGCTAATAATAATCCAGAATTTGTACCAAGCAGCGGAAATGGCGGACACGAGATCACGGACGACTTGTTGTGTGATTGTGCGCGCATTCACACTGAGAATTGCACACTTGCCGGGTCATTATTAGGATTTCACTTATAAACCAAGTTAATATTTAATTAAACAGATATTTAATGAAAGCTGCAAATGGTTTTGATAGAAGCACGCGGTCGGACACACATTCTTTTACCAATATACTGAAGCAACTGAACCGCATGCAATGGCAATGCGACAGGCGAAACACGAGGTGAAAGAGAATACCAAAGATAAGAACATTGCAATTTTGGCTAGTTAGAACACTCTAGAATGTACTATAAAGATTTTAATTTTTGAAACGTTGAATTAATTTATAAATTCCACATTAAAATTGATATACTTATAATTTCATGGATAATTAATTTAATTTCTTTTAGAAAATGATTCAAGAGCATACTAATTTAGCAGGAATTCAGCAGTATATAATATTAATAATTACCTTGCTTTAATAAAATTCCATAATCCGGTGGAAGCCGCTTTCGTTCTTGGTATCTTCCGCTACCTTCATCATGCCATCATTCTTCCAATTGGTATTCTTTGTGGCATTCTTTACTACATGACTAAATAGGTTTTTGGGATGAGTAATAGTAATTGTAGTAGTAGAATATAAACAAGTTTATATAGAAAACTAGAAGAAAACATTTATTCGTTCTTACTGCAATTAGCGAATCGATAATTCAACAAACGTACGTTCATATTCTATACAATTTGAAACGATTTACATGTTAAAATATCTTTTAATTATATACTTCTATATGAATAAATACAAATGAAAATTATTATTTAATAAGCAACTCAACAGACGCTGCAACTTTTGAATAAAACTTATTAACGCTATATGATTTCACTTTAAATTTATTGTTTTGCTTATACGTTGTACATCATCATAATAACCACATTATGTTATCAACGACTAAAATTGAAGAGAATATAGCCATCGTACGTTACTCTGCAATTAATCATTAATGAATACACACCTGATTATTTATAATTTTCGATTTTAAAATACTCTTATTTCACATTTTGGTTTGTGTTAATAGTACAAGGATGTAGAATGCTCTACAATAATTACGATACAATTTACATTGGTTTTTACGTTTTACTTAGTACTTTTTTTTAAATATTTAGTTCGATTGTGTCTTGTTCAATCTTTTTACATGATTTTATTCATTGTATTTTGATTCCAATAAGCTATCATAATAATTAACATCATTTTTAATAATAAACATCATGGTTCTGTTCTAAATATTTCATACATTTTCTCTTTATTACAGTGTATAAGTTGTCTCAATGTTTTTAGTTTTACACATTTTAATAGATACTCTTATTAAGTCTATGCATTATAATTAAATCATCATTGTAATGTAATGATTGACGATTTTCTCTTTTTAAATTTACAATTAAAACTATACATCTGTTACTGATTTGTTTAATTCAATACAATGTTTACTGTTTCAATTTTATTTACTTTTTTTATTATTCATTGGGAATCACAATTAATTAGACACGAAAACTATTTGGAGAACAAACAATTGTCGACGTTCTTCCCTTCATTATGTTTCGTTTTAATGTCAGTATTATTCGTTTTTAAAGTTTGTTTGTTTAAAAGACGAGGAAAGGCACGGGGAGAATATTCACGTGTAATTTACCAAATGGTTCTTGTTTTCTTGTGTCCAAGCATTTGGTACATTATGTACATGAGTAGCTATAGTAAAGATTCAAAAGATAACAAAACGTCGAATTGACACAGTTTTCCATTTCCTTATATAATTGCCTTTTAGAGTAAGAATATAGATATTTATCGGCGTGAGTCCTACAAGTGATCTCACACCTGTCTGCAATCGAAAAATCATCAATTCCCAATAGTTCTTACAATTTAAAAATAAAGTTAAACGCGAAGAACACAGTATTATTATTTTACGATGCCGTAAATCACAGAGGTACTACGATGTTATTTAACTGGCATATTAACAATGAAAATTGAAATTAGTACCCGGCAATCAAATTCTAGTAAAGACTAGTATACATGTTGACCGATAATAAATATGCAAGAGTGCTTTTATCAGTTTATCTTCACATGCCTTTATTTTTACAACTGCAACATATAACTAACCTGGTCCTATTGAATAAATAACTAAACCATCTTTAAATTATTACAACATTCATTGATGTTGTAATGCAATGAAGCATATCATATTTATGCCGTCGTACTCTTCATTTAGTAAGGTTCCATAACAGTTTAGGGGTCTAAAATATCACAGACTGCCCCGAAAAAGTATTTCCGTTTCCATAGCACTACTCCTCGTAACAACATTCCTAGTTCTTCCTGGTTTATTTTGCTTATTAATTAATAGACTAGTGCAATTCCAGTAGTTAGTATAATTTCGGATTTTTGCCCTTATACTAGATTTTTATTCAGTTGTATTTTTATATCGCGTTCTTATTGTTTGCCATTATTATTTTAATATTTATTTAATGAAAATAGTAAGTACCCTGTTCTAATATTGTAGGCCATGATGATGAACTAATCTAGAAGTTTCTGTTTGTATCTCATCGGTTTCTTGAAATTGTGTGGTTTTTTTATTGTTAGAAATAATGGGGTACTACGAAGATGAAGATATATGCAATAATCCTAAATATTAATTCGTATATGTTGTCAAGTATTTTCTAAGTGCGTCATTGTACAATTTTCAGACGCACGTTGACTTTAAATAAGAAATCTAAAATTATAGAGAAGTATCTATAATGTGAAGGCTAGATTAAGATTGTCGAAATTTATTCATCCGTTTTCCTTGTTTATGTAATCGTTAAGTGTCACATTGGACTCGTTATTATTCAGTTTATACTTCAAAGACAAACGTCTTTATCTAAATTTAATAAGTCAGTGATTTATCTAATTACTTTTTAGTTATCTTCTTCTTCTTCTTATAATTTATTTATTTATCATTGGCTAATTTCATTTATTTGCTGATCTTCATCCATTTAAGTACTCGTAGTTTTTAGTAATCTATGTATTAGTCAAATCCCTAGTAAGTGCTTACATTCTTGCATTGTCTCTGCGCAGTGTAATAATACTGCCACCACGAAAAGTAAGAATTGTATAAGAATGTTTCATGTCTAGATAAATTGGAAATAGAAAAAGAATACTTTTTTTGGTCAGTTATTGCTTATTAATATATCTCTCCTTTAATTTATTATACCGGTTTAAAGTGTGTGTTTCATATATTCAATATTTTTACCTAGGCTTTGGAGGATTTGCTTCGCTGTCCACAAGTTGTTCTTCACTACCATTGCTAACATCAAAAATATCGTACTCGTTAACATCTTTCAAACTCTCATCCATTTTCCGGCGTTCGGTGATAATCCTTTGTACGCTCTCCTGGGAGTCATGCTTTGGAATCTTCAACTGAGACTCCGGTTGCAAGAAAGGAGTCTCCTCAGTAACTTCTTTAGGTGGTGACACCGACGTCTTCATGAACAAATTCTTCGTGCTACCGTACAGTCGTCGCAGGTTGTTACCATCGTGCTCATCTTTTGGCAACGATAGCGAAAGCATGTTATCATTCGGATTTTGATTGTTTCTCTTGAGTAAGTGGTCACTACACGTGACTTTAAGTTCTAGACCAAGTAGATTCTTATTTTCGCTGTTTTTGCTATAGATCTCTGATAAAGAGTCGTCGATGTTCTTAAAATCATCGAATGCGGAAAGCATAATAGGCTGCTGGGAATGCACAGTCTGTCTTCGTGCGGGAGCACGCAATTTCTCGTTATTTTTATTATTGTTGTTATTCGTGGGAGGTGTGGACCCCGGCGGATTGTAGATAAAATTCGATGGAAGCGACAGCACCTTGGTAAGCGGCTTGTATTTCGGTTGCACAATCTCCGAATCCATTTGCAGCGCTAGACAGAGCTCTCGTCGTTCTTCCATCTCTTGCTTTTCAGCAAATTCGCGTTCGAGTTGGTTATCCATGTCTTGTTCATCTTCCAGGTGCTTGTGAGATTCCTCTAGGTGCTTCATAAGCACCGCCACGACCACATTCACCAGCACAAATTGTGCCATCAATACAAAAATGACGAAGAAGATTGGAGCGATCACTGGAGAAACGCAGCAATTCTTGACGCAGTCTGCGTCTGACACACAACCCTCTCTCAGGGTGTCTTTCATGATGCCGTTCCAGTTATCGCCAGTGGCGACACGGAACAACGTCAAGAAAGCCATCCCGAAATTGGAGAAGTGAGCATGCTCACCAAGCCCTGAAACACGAAACAGTATTCATAAATTTATTCTTTGCAAATGGCAAACAATGGAAATTCTAAGCGATGTTATACCTTGACATGGATTCTCGTCGGAACATTCCAACTTTCCAAACAATTCTACTCCCAGCGCAGCGAAAATGAAAAATAAGAGAAAGAAAAGCAGTCCCAGGTTGCCAACTTGTGGCAGTGCTTGCATGACGGTATCCAAAAGCGCTCGGATGCCTTTCGCCATTTTTAGAAGTTTCAAAACTCGCGCAATACGCATCACCCTCATTACTCGCAACACAGTCGGATTTATTGGTATAATGTTACTCTTTAATTCCTCCAGAATAATGCCCACTACCGATAGGATAACGATGACAACATCAAGTTGATTCCATTTGTCCTTCAAATACAGGACGAAGCCAAGAGCAATTAATTTCATCGTACTCTCGAGTATAAAAACAGCCGTGAAAAAATAGTTGAATATTTTAAGTATGTAGTTCAATATATCGGGAGACTTATAGCTTTCGGTTGCCATGGTGACGACATTCAAACCAATCACTGCCGCTATGGCCAAGTCGAAGTATTTCGATGTCACCACATTGTGAATGAATAGGCGCCAGGGAGAGTAGTTGACGTAGTAGGGTGGCTCGTTCATTTCTGTAAGGCAAATATTACTTTAGTCCTGCAAACGCCTCGTACAATTATACAATAATTCAATTACTTCGACGTCGTTTCTCCATTTGTATTGCCCGCTTGGCAGCTCGCCTAATACGCTCTTCTTTTTCTTGCTCTTCTCGACAGCGATGGAAGTTTTCGACAACGACGCCAACAAACATGTTCAACACGAAGAAGCCAACGAGCAAAATGAACGATATGAAGTAAAGCAGCCGCCATTCCGAGTAATTGATTTGCGGCTGAAACATGTACCTAATTAATTATTTACTCAATTTATAATTAATCATTCGACGGGTGCCAGAGGATGTGTGTGCGTTGGTAAAAGTACCGGCAAATTGAAGACAAATACGAAGCTTTGCAAAAAAATGATTCTGTTTGGAAGTGCAGGAAGCGTGAAATGCGAAGCCAAGAAAGTGGGCGCTTCGGGCGTAAATAGAGGAGAGTGTGAGCAAACTGGTCCAAAATCGATTCATCCTACCTGTTGATCGACGCCGACGGCGTCTAAACCCGTATACATTATATTCACCCATCCGTCGCGCGAGCTCAGCACGAACAAAGACATCAGAGCTTTTCCCAAATCATCGAAATTGTATTTTTGGTTGACCCATTGATTACCTGTAGCTATGCATTCTGTTTTATTCCGTACACCTTTTGCAGTTTGCCCTTTACATGAATAAAACGATCCTTTGAAGAGCTGTAGGAAGTCGTAAGTTGATTATTAGCTTAATGTGAATTTATGTAAAATCGAAAAAATTGAATTCGGTTCTGTTTACCTGTACACCCAGAATGCCGAAAATGATGAAAAACGTGCAGCAAATCAGAACGATGTTCCCGATGGGGCGTAATGAGGATAACAGTGTTTGAACAACGAGCTTCAGTCCTGGTGCCCGATTGATGACTCGCAATGGACGCAACGATCTTAACAGTCTAAATACCTGCAAATCCATAAAGCACAACAGGATATAATAGGACGTTGGCGGTTATGGTTGCGGTGAGATTGCATACCCTTAAAATTCCAAATATTTTAGGACTAGACTCGCTAATAAGACTCATTAGCAAGTCTACAATCGATATTATAACTAATGAACCATCCATAATGTTCCAACCGGAAGTGAAATACGCATCCGTGCCGTAACACATCCCACAGGCAACGACCTGCAAAATAATTTATGCGACATCATCCCAAATGACTATGTACAATTTATTAGATACCCAGAACGCAATACTGGTAACATGTCACGCATTAAGTATTCAATGAACCCAATTGCCATTTAATAAATCCATGTATTGTATAGAATATATAGCTTCGATTATTATTTGTGGGCTGGCCATGAGAACATTGATTTCGTGACCGATTTTATGCCTTTCATTTAATAAATCAATAAATATTTGCAACGGCTTACCTTAACAAACATCTCCAAGGTAAATACAACGGTAAAAACATAATTGCTAGTGGACAAGAAGAGTCGTTCTGGACTGTCGGGCGGAATATTCGGCCGTTCCATCGCCAACGTTATGCAATTCAGTGCGATGAACAGAAGGACAACATTGTCGAACCATTTCTGCGTCACGAACCAAGAGCACAATTGCCGAAAGCGATTTCCGGGCGCAAAAATATACAACGAAAAATCATCGCGCTCCTTCATGCATCCTTTGGGCTCAAGGTAATCGAGCACCCGCCTAATCCTGTTGACGCTCGCCGGCGGCGCTTCCGGCAAGCATTCGTCCATCCGCACCACGGGCAGCGTCTTTTCGGCGTCGGGCTTATCGTGCAGCTCGTTGATAGATTTGTGGCTGAGACGCAGATTCGCGTCGTTGGCGAGCTTCACCTGCGAGGCAGCCATCAGAGAGTTGCGTCGCATGAGGTTCGTTGTGGATTGCGTATTGCTGCGTAGCCGAATCGAATTCTGCGGGCTGAGGCCGCGCGGCGAACGGTTATTCGGTACGTCGATTTGCGTGTCGTTCTGAATCCGGATTGCCGATTGAAGGTCATTACGGAGACTTCCCTAAAGTTTGCAACAGCTTAGCTCATGTCCCCCCAAGAGATTAAATTTAGGTAGCTTCAGCGCATTAACGAGGCAAAGTAAAGTAATGGCAAACAATATTTATACAGAGGACTTACATGCCGTGTGATACCGCCGCCGTTGCAAAGAAGATGATCCTGGTCTCGTCCATTATTCAAAGGCATCGCGTCAGAATCGCTAACACTGCGATTCTTTTTTCGTGCCTTTAGACTGGATCGCGAACCCAATTTCCATGAGGTTTTCCTTTGGAGTCGTCCCCTTTCGCTAGGTTTAGCTGGACTGACTTTTTCCGAATACGTCGTAATTCTTGAACCAATACGCTCGTTATGTGTTATTATTTTTGCTGATGCAGGTGGTGGATCGGCCGGTGGGGCTTCGAAGTGCCTGAATATCAACGGAGGTGGAGACAGATGACTCGGCGGTTTCAGCAAGCCCGGCATACTAGAAGTCTGCAAACAGAGGAAGGTTTTTTGGTCGGTATCATAGGATCTTAAACGAATTAAGCCGAAATCTTACTGATTTGCTCGTGTTATTGCTAGACGAATTCGGAAAATTACTAATTTCATTAGACATCGCCGTGTCGCCGGAAATATGCGTGATACTGTAACGGAATTCGGGAAAATCGTCAAGTGTAGTGCTGGGGGAATCTTGCGGTGTTGCAGCGGTGTGTGTTATTACTGGCGGAGACACCTTTAAACATTCAACAACAGAACGTAATCACAGGATCATTAGTCAAGGAGGCTGTGTGCGGATGAGGTCGGCTTACCTGTGTATGATTGAGCATCTTAGATTCCTTTTGTATGTTGCATTTGGGCTCGACCTCAAGATTGAGGGGGCAGCAGTCACGGGAGAATTGATCTCGCAAAAAGGGTGTACAGCCCTGGCCGTTGATATGCTTCACTTTGCGAAGCTCTTCGGCCGATTTGGAATAATTCCGCATTTCCTATTTGAAAACAAAACAAGTATACCACATATTGATTTAATGAATTATTAGGATACGGATATGATAACAATGACGATAATGAATCTGTCTATTAGTGTGTGTTCAGCATCTGCAGATCGAGTCATCAATCATGCATTCCGCGTGGCGTTTCCTTTGCATATATTTGTACGTAGTAGTTGGGAAACTAAATGAAATTGCCAACTCACATTATGGTAGCTAATGCAGGACGAGCTCGACAGGGAGCGGTTGCTATCGTCGGAACTTTCTCGACAACTTTGCTCGATGATGCAGGACATTTTGCGACGTGCCATCTCGCGTTGCTCACGCTCGCGTCGCTCGTTCCGCTCGGAGCTGAAACCCTCCACGAGGATGGCGACAAGCAGATTGAACAACACGTAATTGCCGAATGTCATTAATGCGACGAAATAGAGCGCTGCCCAGTGGGATGTCTTCGCCATGCCGTTTGATAACACCATATTCCAATCTTCCTGAGTCAATATCTGCCCCAAATTCGGTTTATATCAATACAGTGTGTGCTCGTCAAGAAGACAGAAAAATGACCATGCAAAACCGTTCAATTGGCTTGACGCATATTTTCGAAACAACGATTCAAACGGTTTTACAAGATGTAGGGAAGTAAATCAAAAGCGTAGTTTTAGTTGAATTAATGATAGCTAAAATGTAAGAAGAAATGCTGAATGTTATGATCGAATGCGTTCACACAGCGGCGAGATCATGATGAAAGGCAAGGCAAGGTGTGGTGTATGACATGTTGGTTGGCGTTTGGTTTCGATCTTACTTGAAAAACGGTGACGGTGGCCCATAAGATATTGTTGAAATGCTTTCGATCGCATTCGCATCGCTTGTCCTGTTCCACGATCATTTGACACGTGCACTCTCTACTTACGCCATCGTCGCCGACGTACTTGCAAAACTTACCCCCAAACAAGTACATGCCAAGGATGCTGTTCGGAGGGACAAAAACAAAAAGCAATTGGTTGGTCGGTTGTGTCGTATCAGATAAAACACGTTCACAGCACACATCATAGATAATCGACATCGTTTCACAAAACTGGATAATATTAATCGAAATGGATTCAACTACGCCAAAATGTTTACGCACGCACGCATATATAGAGGATATATACACGAAAAACGCAGCAAACAAGCAGTACGTGAACAATAGGGATATACGCAAAAGATGAAAAACCAAGGAACAACGGCAGAACGGAAGACAAAAACGCAAATGAAAGGAATTCGACTCGTACGCAACGCACACACAAATTAGATACAAATATCATACGTCAGACAAGGTACAAATAGGTATACGAATGTTATGCGAGTAGCAGTATCACATATTTACAAAACACATGTACATGGGCAATTCCAGTGATCAACAAAAAAGGGCAACAGCTTCAAACACGTTCTGATTATGTATTAATCTGTATTGCAATCAATATTTGTTGCCATTTGATACGTGTGCAATTGCTTCAACAAATCTGTCTTTCGAAACTAAGTCTTCTACTACTTGGCTTTTAGTTTTAAGTCTACTCGGCATGGAATCGCTAAGTTATGTGTGTAAATGTGAATGTCGCCTAAGCCTACACTACTTTAATTACTCAATAATTACTTGTATAATACGTTTATGGAACTAAGAATTAAATCGGTCATACGCTAAAAGTAATAGTAATTAACAAATGGTATAAGGGTGACAAAACTATTAGCTATTTTGGTAATTGTTGTTGTTTTATGGTCTCAGTTCGGTTACTCTTTGTTATTATCGTTTTATGAGTTATTGGTTAATGTTGCGTTTAAAATAGTTTATATTACTTATATGCATTAATCAATCATTTTCAAAGCGATTAATAAGAATCAGTTTATTATAATGCAATCAAAACAAGAATGGAAGAGAAGAGAACTGAATAAATAGGAGGGGCGTTTCGAAAATAAGTGGTGTCTACTTGCTTTCACATAGGAATATTATTTCCAAGAAAAAACATGGCGTCATGGCACCTTCTATCATTTTTTGGGTAAAATCTTGTATCTCCATGCCTTGGTTTCTTCAAACTAATTGCAATCGTCTGTAACAACTTTGTTACATGTTCACGATGCCATTTTTATTGAATATTTTCGAAAATTTCTACGTGCAAGAAGTGACGAAACTGATTTCGAAACATCCCTCGTATATTACGCAGCAAATTTGAATTGAAAAAGTAAGTAAATCTTATTCGGGGGTACAATCTGTATGCAACTTGCAAAAATGCTGAATCTTCCATAATATAAGAATGAGAAACTCTCGAGGAAGATATTATAGAAAGAAAGACAGAAATGCAAGAGAA
>JARJDU010023726.1:0-33006 GCA_030264695.1 Lissagria laeviuscula | reverse complement strand
TTTGAAAATGACGTCATCGGGGTAAAAATCGCGTTTTGTGCCATAAAAATAAACAGCATTACTGTGGTTTTTCCGAGACTTAAAAAGCTCATTTACTTCCAAACTGGTATAGGAAACTCCACGTTAGCGCCGTGACTGTTTGTGTTCACACAAATTGGGCTTTTTTTTCACGTTTTTATTTTATTTTAATATTTTAAAATTAATTGAGATAATCTCGTACATTCACTTTAGCGGTTTATATATCGAGTTTAAAGCAAAAATTGCAAATTCGGCCAAGACACAGGCGTATAAAAATATCAAATACCCTGGCCGTAATCAGTCACGAGCCGAAAGCCGAAAGCAAATTTTTGTCCCATTTATTCAAGTCATAGTCATCGAAATCCAATCCAACCTTCTATTGCTGTCCTTTACTTAAAACAAACGCGGCAATTCGCATTCGACCACACCTTTTCCTTGCTGCCCGCTTCAACCCGGACCCACAGGAGAAACAGTTCGTCGTGTAAATGAGCCTCTTAACATACAAATAATGGATTTTATTGAAATCAATGACGTTAAAAATGAGTGAATGTGGTTGCCTACGTTAAATTCATTTTTCTCATTAGACGACATATAAACCATATACCTGTATTATTCAAATATCTTCCTTGCTGATCTTCGCTCCTCTTCCAATAATATTTCAAAAACTCTTCTTGTTTATGAAAACTTTGTAACTTCCAATCTTCAGGGAACCAATCAATGTAATCATGCGGATGGCCACGGACATACATCATATTATTAAGTCTTCCAGAGCCTCCCACTAATTTTCCACGGGGCCAATTTGAGCGCTGCTCGTGCAAACTTAGAGCTGCATGAGTCTGCCTTGTAGTTTTATATTGCCAATCAACAGCAGATAATTGCAATAATGCCAATGCTCCAGGTACATCCAGAATAGGACTTCCGACTGGCCCGGCTTCTAGCAATAAGATCTTCAACGACGTGTTTTGTGACAATCGATGCGCGATCACGCTGCCTGCGCTACCTGCACCAACTTCAACAATATCTCTATACTTGACAAGTTTTTCATTGATTTAATTTCGATAAATATAAATACATACCAATAATATAATCATACACATTATCAGTTTCCCTTAAGCTTTTCACGAAATTACTATATTTGTAAGCAGGTAAGAGCCACGCGTAATCCAGATGTAAATATATCAACAAATTGAAAACCCAAACACCAAACAAAATAATAAAATAAATGATACAATTCATGCTGGCGTCGAATAAAATTGTGAATAAAATCTTTTTTTTTTTTTAATTGAAATTCCTCAGTCTTATATTATGAGTATTAGTGCATTTGGTGGTGGGCATGAAACTTTTGAAAAGTGACAGAACCGACTAGATAATGAATACCATCTTTAACGAATTCAATGATGCACTCCGCTTTAAATTAAACACATTAACAACGATGGATGGAATTAAGTGATTTCGAAATAACATATTTACTCACGGAAATTGAAGTTTGATATCGATCCTAATTAGTAATTTAATTAGCGAACGTATGTGAAATCTAGTGTACAGGTTATGTTTACGTTGAATTCAAATGTTTTTTTGTTCGTTGAATAAAATTGAAATTTGAGCGTTTCTACTATGAGATTTAATGTTAATTTTATAGCAATTGTAGTTTTTTCTTATTAAGCAATTATTATTAATGTTTAAATGTATTCTTGTTAATTTAATACACAACGAATGAAGATAAAACGTGTTCAACTCAACTTTATAGATAGATACGGCTGATGTGTTGTTGTTGTATGATGTGTTGCCTATACTTAATATAGCAAATTTTATTATCTGTTTGTACGTTTTTTTAAATTTATTACTACTTTAAATAATCTTTATCTTTATAACAGAAACAAATTTATTATAAAAATAAATTATAATAAAATTAAAAACGTTAAATATTTAATATTACTAGCTTAAAATATTAATGATTTATTTATTTATATATATATTTAAAATGTTACATTGTTTTTAAATTAATACTCTTAAATTACATTTAAAAAAAATTGTTATTGCATGAGAAATTAAGCCTCGGTTTTTAGTTATATAGATTATTATTTTAAATGTCAATAAGAAATAAACTTTATGTTAATTTGTATATTTAGTTGCCTAGATAAGTACAAAATTAAAAAAAAATTAAATATTATAATAAATCATAAATATAAACTTTAATATATCTGTTTTTATTTATTTCACACTTTTCAGACATTTAACATTGTTTGATTGTACTTCTTCATCAATTTAAACGCAATAAAATTTTCGTTTTGAATTTTAATTTGCGTCTAGAAAAAAAGTGAGAATCAATATAATTGGAATTAATTTTATGCGTTATAAAATTTACGTTATTAATGAATGGGAAGACAATTTCCGGTGGGGCTTCAAAGCGCATCAAAAACCGGATCAATTAAAATGTATTAATATCGATTCAGTTCCGACTTTTGTTGCACCATATAACCAGTTCTTTGCAGATTTTGGATCAATGTCGGGCGTTAAAATTACTCCTCTGTAATGGTTTCTAACAATTGTATTTGCTAGAAATAATAAATTTTAAATATTCCAATTTAATATGCAATTATAACAGGGCAAAATGCTAAATTTAAGCTTGAAAATGACAAATACAAATAGAATTTACACAAATACTAAACATACGAAGTTAGAACTTGTTTATTTATTAATTAAGGTAAAACAATAAGAATTAAATTTGATTGTAATTCAAATTCTTACAGTCAAATATTTATATATATATATATAAACTCTATCGCAATAAAAGTTTAGATAAATCACAGATAGTAACTTAATAAAAAGTATGTAAGTACTTTACTTCTTGTCATCAGCATTACAGAGTGGTATTAAATGCATAAATAAGTAATTCGCTCCAAAGAGAAGTTTATTCCCATATGAACATGCTCTCAGAAGTGTCATGGCGGTGAAAGTGGGCAAATGGATTAATTACCGCAATTAAGCTATAAGTAAACTACCCACAGATGTCAAACCACCTAAAACGAAATTATATGAAACAGGTCCGACGGCAGCGAGTGTTCTCAACAATTATATTTTCATTTGATAATAGAAATCGTTTGAGCAATGAGAATAGGCTTACGCCAGTACTGGATCCGTCGCGTTTGCAAAATAGGTGATGAACATCACTACACATTCTGATGTTTGGACATCAAGTAATGGAAGTAACGCGATGCCGAATAAGAAAAGAAAGAGCAGACAAAGACGCACATTCGACATGTTTTAATAACGGTACTTTTTATATGTTCAGTAGTTGTGTAGTGTGGTTTCAGTAGTTTATGCGTAGCTCCAACGTTGTTTTTTTTTTTTTTTGTTTTGTCATTTCATTTCGAATCCGTCCGTCTTGTTCCAAATACGATTTATTTCTTCGTGTAAACGAAATAATACAATTATTTAAAAATTAGAAGTAGACGTAGACGCCACTGAACAAACTGCTGATTATCAAAATGTTGGTTGTGGTCCAATCAAACGCATAAATGAGGACATCTTGAATTAAGCGCAGTTGATACATGTTTCGGAAATGCGCAGTGCAGTGTGGATTTTGTGATTTATGTGGTGATATAGATATAGTTGATAGGTAATTATTAAGATTTGTCTTTGTACTGTGTTTATTTTTTTATTTCGGATGATTGGTTTATAAATGAAGTAGATAGAAACTGTGACGACTCTTTATAGGTAGCCTAGATTCGAAAACTAAACCAACTAAATCATGATTGAATTGAACTGCGTCGAGGTACAAAAAAAAAGTTAATTGTAGTGTTATAATTAAGTATTTTATTGTAAAATTTATTATGAATAATGTTTCATAATTTTTGGTTTTCTTTGTAATACATTGTCATTTCTATTTATTGCTTTTCTTCACTTTCGTCAAACTTTCTTATATTTAGCACCAGATTCAACATTAAATAACTAATTAAGTAAAGTAATATTGACTCAATATTGACATATTACAATTCAATATAGACTTTTATATAAATTTTCAATATTCGTTAAAAATACAAATTTTTTGCTTAATCTTGTTTATCGCGCCTATTTTTTATCCTTATAATTTATACATTCAATTTGTTAGAATTGAATACATTTTAAGATGTAATACATGCAACTTTATGCAATAACTACGCGAAAGCCGAGAAGAAAGAAAGAAGTACCTAATGGTTTTGTTGTTGGCCATCATCATTCACTTCTTCCAGTTTTCCACACTAGCAAGTTGCGACTCGGAGGCAGTTAACGAGTTTGGACTTAACTCCATTCCTCGCTCGTTCACTCAGTCAGTCAGTCAGTAGGACTCGTTCGTTCATTCGTTTACCCGTTGTTGCCTTCGTGCGTTCGACGAGTTTATTCTACTCCTTCATTTACGCTAAGTGAACTTTAAAACAAAATAACTATCAACAAATTAACAAATCAATTTAGATTCATACGCAAATCGATAATATATGTGCCGGAGGTGTGAAAACTCTTTTACGCAGTTTTTTTTTAAATTTAAATATTAAATAAGTGTGAAGAAGTAGAAGAAAGGTAACAATTGAGGATTTAGGGAAGATTTAAGGAGCATCATGTACCTAAGTACTCTTGGATTAGTTTAAAAGTTTAATAAAATATTATTTACTTAAATAATAAAGTCAGTATACAAAGGAAAGATACAACAAAATCGGAAATATGGATAACTTTTTGTTTTTTTGTGTAAGTATTGTAAGAATTGTTTAAATGCTGCATTATTATGTTTAAACGTTATACTTATCATCTATGAACAAATGATGGCGCAACACCGGAAGATGATAAGACATTTAAACAAGAACAAATGGATATATTAATAGTGAAACTACCCACATTACTTAAATATCGAACTAATTTCCCTTTTAACTACAAACTATCATGTAGTAATGCCAAGATTTGTTTTATGCATGATAACAAACGCGAATTTCTTTCTCTAATTAATAATTACATCAAAATGTCCACATAGAGTAAACACAATTAATGCTTGAAAGAACAAAATAATAAAATTACACGTAAAAAAAAACTGTGCAGCACTAAATTCCAAACAGTAGAAACATTTTATCTGCTCTAATTGTTGTCTGCTGTTTAATTCATAACGGAATACTCACAAAATTTTCGAATTGCATATATTGCTTTTTGCCACTCATTCTCTAATTATCATATAGAAGATATGTATATATCCTAATTAGTATCTCTTCAATCATTCATACAAATCAATTTATTTAATAAACCAATAGGCTAAATTGTCAAGTTGGTAAATAATCTGTAGTACAAATTTGCAACATTAGATAGATAACTTTCTTTAAAGAGAAAAGCATCGAAATAAAAGTGGAGTTCATTGCCGTCTCCATTTCTTTCTTGTCGCTATCAACCTACTATTTATCCAAAGCATTTACATAAAGCGTTGGCGTGATTCACGTGTCCATTTTGGCCTTCGACGTTCAAGGCCTACGAAAGTTTCCTACGACCAGAAACCAGAAAAGACCTGCGTCTGATTAAAATGAGGTAGTGATAGAAAAGGAAGGTGGTTAAATGTGAGCAAATGAATAAATAAATAAACACAAGCATTTAATATAAGTAGATTAATATGAACTAAATGACAGAGAGAACCATTTGCCTCGAGCAAAAAAAATGAAAGAAATTGAACAGCGTGCAAGTTCAATATGTATATTGAGTCAGCTTTCACTAATAATCGGTATCACATACACATCATTCGTATGCATGTTTCATCCTCTCAGCTATGATGATGAACGTTTTTTTTTTAAATTAGATTAGAGCAGCAGGTACAAGTTCAATGTTCGAAAGTTATAGTAATTTTATTTAGAGCGAGCAACCGAAATAAGCAAAAGAATCAACACACAGAAGTACTGATTAATATCATAATAAAAGTATAAAAATCGTCGAGCCGAGTTCGAATTTTATTTCTGTCGTTCATTTATTCCGTGAGTAATTCGTGTTGTTGTTGATGATGATGATGCTCCACTCCACGGTTGCCACGAATATTCATGGGTTCAATTCTTCATGCAGAAGTGCAACTCATGTCTGCGTTTGCTTTGACACACTGACCCCCTTTTTCATATTAACTATACATATACACAAGTCTAGAGACTCTACTCATTCATTCTTCTTCAGTTTCTGAAACGCACCTACATACTAGAAGAATCAAGTGCCCACGATTCATACCTACCTTATAATTATATTTGCATACCGATATGAGCATGAGCAGTTGCAAACATCAAGTTTCTTTGTTACACGCTTTAAATAAAGTTTTTCGAGAAAAATTACCTCCAACAGGTGGGTTCTGGACAAGTGTAGTGCCCTCCTCGGCACAGATTTAAGACAAGCTGGTACTCGGTGCAATTCCCTGTCCCACATTAATATTATAATCCCTAATCGGTGCCCGCAAATCGCCCACGTATCAAACTTTTGCGTGGTGTGGTGGCACTGATCCCTAATCAATATTTTACTCTGATTTTTACTAACTAATTAACATTTGTATGCATTTATAGCTTGGCATTTCGTTAATATCCTTCACATTCGCATATGGATTCGACTCTGGTACCGATCAAGGAGCCTGTGGGAAACCTCTTCGCGCTAGTAGGGCAATGCATAAACCGCCATGTGATTTAGCAAAAGAAAGTTATTGCACGTCAGCTGGTAACCAGTATCCATGGCATGCCGTACGTCGATTCATACGTGAAAATCAAGGATTAATGCGTCGCATGTACGGCGACGAAAGACACCTTGCCGTACTAAAAGCCGAACTACACAACGAAGTCGAAAAGGATTACGATTTTGACGACGATTACGAGCCGGTGCCATCCCTCTATCGCCAAATGAACGACGACCTATATCCGAATGGCGACTTCAAAACTAGATATTCCAAGCAGGATCATATGCTTTTTACCGATAACGAGCTCTTCGATGAAGCTAGATATATACACCAACAAGAACGCAAAGAGGAAATTATCCTAAATACGAAATTCGTTTATAATCAAGAACCGGGCATGCAAATCAAATTGAAGGAAGTGCTACAAATACCGAAATTCACGCAAAAACAGAAAGAGGAATTTGCGCCGAAACAGAGCGACAATGCGCCGGCTCAAATATCGGATAACGTGCAAAATGTTAATGTCAATGTTAGCGTCGACGATGTATCCGAACGATTTAAAACGAACGATCAGGAGTTGCGGAATGGCAGCTCAAATGGAAGTAGTCCAAGCTCACAAAGTGAAAATGCCAATTCGCAGGAAAACGTGAATAATTTTAATAATAAAGCTGGCGGAAGCGAGGAATTGGAAAGTGTGCCTTCAACAACAACATTACAATCAATGAGCAGCACTGATAACACAAATAAGGAAAATGTTACACAAGAGGATAGCGATCAGAAAGAGAAGGCGAGCTCGCAAAAACCAGAGGTATACGAAACTAGTGCAACAATCGCCGAATACGAAGAGGAAACGACCACACAGGAAACGTATGATCAGACTGATGTACCAGATAATAAACGTCCAATGGGAGAGATGCTTTTCCAGGATTTCCAAGAAAGTAACAACAAAGCACCACATAAAGACTATAACTATATTAACAAACTTCGGGGAGTGTATGTATACATATTTATTATGTAAATAACGCAATTTGCATGTACTGAATATATATAAAATTTCGATTTCAGAAATGCATGTCCCGTAAAAGAAGAGGTCGTTGCTCCATTCTGGGCAAACAATACTCGAGGCGAAGTTTTGGCCCTGCTGAATCTTTACCCATTCGAGCAATATGTCCATTGGGAGAAATGCACGTACGAACATCGTCAAATGTACTGCCGAGAGGGCTGTAGATGTGAACAACAATATCGTCTGCATCGTCTCTTGGCCTATGATCCCAACAACGAATGTCGAGGCATTTTCTCCGACTGGTTCCGTTTCCCTTCCTGCTGTGTGTGCAAATGCTACGACATGCCAGCTGAGTTTCGGGTCACATCACGTAGTCCACGCTCTAAAAAGGACCCCGAGAAGAAAGAAGCGAAACGAGAACGCGAGAAGCCTAGCACTTGGTTTGCAAAGAAAAAGTTAAATTTGAAACGGTTTAATTAATGTTTTGCGTGTGATGATGCATCATGTGCATTTGGAAAGTGTTGATTTTAATAATTTGAGTGAAACTGTATTAAAAATGAACGATATATAATACAATAACCATAAGGCTCGTGCTTGTAATTCTGTCAGATAACAATGTTGTATCAGTAATGCTTAAATTTCAATAGGAAACGTTTACATTTGTAATGTATATTTTATTTAGTTGTTATTTGTACTATGATATTAGTACTAGTATTATATTTGTATATTTTTGTTGAAACGTTTATGTTTAAATAAATAAGAAATTGTTATAAGATTCATCTTGTGTATTAAATATTGGGTCCATTTTATTGTTAGTTACAAAAGTTGTTAATTATTGTAGCCAGTTGTGTTATATTTATCATAATGTAGATCATACACATATCTTTGTATAGAGCTTCGAAAGACGATTCTTTTGGTACATAATACATAGTACTTTGGTCGGGGATGTTAAGAGTTATAGGCCAGAAACCGCAGAAAGGCCAAAAAGAAAGGTTCTTGTCATGTGAAGACCGCCCCGTATGCAATGAGCCACTGCGACCCAAACGCAGAACCAGAATTTGATGCATTGGCGTTTCTCAAATAGAATTATTCTGGGTGTACGGCCCAAAAATCGATTACTTCTACCAATATGGCCCAGAGTAACAATAGTCTTAGACTACAATGGTTTATTTTCGGAGAGAAATACTATAGACTGAAAAAAAAAGCTATAATGTCGTTGCAAAGAGCAACTCAAGACACACATTTTGGTATATGTGCCATTTCTCTACGACTGTTAGCTTAGGAGTTACATTTTTTGCTCGAATGTACGGATGATATTTTTACAAAAACTTACAAACAGTTGGGGGCACTACACTCAACACTTGCCTAAGGCCCATTGCGTTGCTAAGACGACCCGAACTGTAGCCCACCACCTCTTTCTTCTTACCATTGCCTGCCTTCTGCACACGTTTTGTATCTCCCCTTCCTCGTCCATTCCTCCTTCAGACCCTTACCGTCTTCAGCCCAATGTTTCCACATTTTCCTGCCTTCTTCATACAACTTATTACGCACCTCGATCTCATTTGCACTGAAATACTTCGTGCGTGAGAATGTCTGCCATTCCGCGTACCCTGGATTGCATGAGCTTCTATCAATCTTCCTGACCCTCCCGTGTCCCCCTACTAACTCCTTCCAGCATCCTCCTCTAAAAATTCTTCTATAAATGTACACGAAATAACAGAACACTTGAACTGTACACAGACAAATTTAATATAAGTTGAAATATAAAAGTATGTCATACAATATTTCATTCTTTGGAAGATATAAGACGTGTGTGCAACAAAGTAAAATATTAAATTTAAAAAAATAATTAACAAAATACATCCTATACATGTGTACTTTTTTTTTCTTGGTATTATTGCTTCCCGCTGAAAATATCAAATTCGTTCAGATCCATTTCGAATATTCGAAATAATTCCTCATACCTATCCATTTAAAAAATGAATTGAGCTTTGTCCCTATAGAAATAGCAAACAAAAGAATATCATTTGATTTAAAGGCGCTAACAGAATGTAGAATTGTGTTTCGAAACTGAACGGTCTTAGGAAGCTGTTGTATAATTTCTTACTATTTGATACAAATAAATAATATTCTTGGTTAGACGTTACTCAGAAATTCTTTCAATAAAAAATGACAAGCACTACGAAATTGATGAGTTATGATGAAAGTTGTAAAAATTGAATACTTTAATAAAGAAAAATATACAGCTATACATATAATAGCATTTATTGCAAATAAAAATCTATACAACAACCTCTATCGCTCCAAAAGAACGGAAATAATGATTACTATGCTATTATAGCCTCGTATTTGTGTACACATAATGCGATAGTTAAACATTTTTTAAAGATTAAAGAGAAAAAAAAACGTTAATAAATCACAGAAACGTAAACATAAAATAAACAAAACAGAACAACGTAACAATACACGCGTGCATATCGCATTTACTCTTGAAAATTGCACAAATTCTGAGAGTAAATACGGCATTTATATATAAAAATGACATACGAGTCACTTATGATATCCATTTCTTTAATAACTAATTATTAATTAATATTTAATTATTCGAGTCATTTGTTCATTTTCTTTGTATAATATATAGTTGGGGGTCGATCAACTTCGAGTTCGTTATTCTAGAAGCGTGACGACGACATGTACAACGTACGCCTTACACATTCTATTGTATAACGTTATAAAATCGTATGTATAAATGTCGATATATCAATTTAAAAACTCCGTAAAAGATTATTATTATATATTTACTTATTGTTTTCGTTTGTTTGAATTGTCGCGTATTTTTATTGTTATTGCGTTTATCGAGAACGAGTTTTATTGTACAGGCACCCATTGACTTTTGCTATGCATAGCATCAATCGCTGCCTTGACTTGTGTACACATATATGTGATGTTGACACCTGCTGGTATTACCGCTAAAACAAGACAAATACACATGCAATGGTAAAACGGCAATAGCTAAGGTACAATTCTAACGTACCAGTTATCAAATGACGATATTCTGCTTCTAATTTCTGGCAGTGTTCGTACATTTCTTTAGCTGCTTTACCCGACAGTTTATCCAACGAGAAACGGGTATCCTTGATCTCCTTAATATGTTTGGTGCTCTTAAATTTAATCAACAGCACAATTGGATAGATTTGATGACGATGTAGCTTTTCAACATTCGAAATTGGTATGTCAATCATACAATGGTGTTGCTATAAAATGAATTTTCATTAAAACCGAATTGCAATCTCATTAATGATTAAACTTACCGAAATGCAAATCTGCTTAATTGCGGATACAGTGGTGCATTCGAAATAATTACTTTTCCTTTTATAATCGACTATGATGTTATCAGCAATCTCCTGCTCGAGTTGATTCTGATTCTGTCGTATTTCGAACAGGCATTTACGAAATTTATCGGGAAAATCAACGACTAACTTTTCCACGACGCATTCAGCCAATGGTCCTAATACCAATACAGGTCGAAATTCAGGACCTATAAGAATGCAGCGTAAGAGACCAAACCAATACGTACGAACATCGTGCTGAGGTAATGTGTACTCACAATCTAATCGTTCAACACGTTGATAAGAACAAAGCGACAGATCTTCATGTAATGTGCCATTGTCCGAATACCAGCCGGATGAAACATTACTAAAGCTGGCGAGTTCTTTGGAATCGCGGGAACCGCTGCGTTGATGCTTCTTCCTACGGAAGAAGCTTCGACGTGCCGATGTTGCTCCTCTCGACTCCAAATCGCCGCTGCTACGCCTCAATAACAGCTGTTCTTCAACTCTGTAACATCATAATTATTGAAATGTTTGACCGGATTGAAGTTTCATGCAATATACTTGTATTTGGAAGGTATGATGCCCCATTGCATCGACGGATGTCCCTCGCTGTCCAACTTCCAAGCAAGCCAATGTCCTGGATTTCCACGAAACATAGTATTATCCACATAGAGAATATCATCCTTGTTAAAATACAATTGATCGCTGTCGGTTAAATCGCTACCGCTTCTATCGAAGCCGCAACGAACATACAACGAGTCACCAGGTTTGTCTTTGATTTCGTTGTACCCTGAACAAAATGCATAAGAATACAAAATTATATTTTTAACAGAAATCCATAACACTTACGATCGATTCGATAATGTGCCAACACGGTAACCTTATCAGCAGGCTTTGCCAAAATGTAAGCAGCCTCTTCGGCAGTAGAATGACGTAAATCCGTTCCATTGTATTCTAGAATTTGATCACCAGTTCGGAGTCCAGCATGCTCAGCAAGAGAGTCCCTTTGCACCGAATAGATAAAGATACCGACAGCATTCCCGCCGACAAGTGATATCCCCAAATTGGAGGTTTTATGTGTCTCGATATATAAAAATCGCGGTTCGTCCTCATTGGGAGCAGATGATTTGACTTTACTACTCCTCGATGTACTTTGCCTCTGCTGTAAATCTCGATTGGTTTGCTGTAAACTTTTCGGATTGTTGTTCGAACCGCTGAGACTGAGACTCTTGCGAATCTCTTTCGGCGAATTGCATGGCGTTGGTTCAGCGCTGCTACTACACGAATTCTCGTCGGAACCAGATCCTTCATCAATTTCCAAGAACTTATCTGGCGAATGCACTAACATTGTGATTGAGTTACCACATTGGCGCAAAACATTCGCTGCCAGATCATATGTTGCGTTACGCATATTGATGCCGCATACTTCAAGTAGCTGATCACCGATTTGTAAGCCGACGCGACTAGCTAAGCTGTTTTCGTTAACGCTAGATACAAAAATGCCACCGCTTTCGGGACAATTGATTTGAATTCCCAGTGGTTCATTCGACTTATCGATATGTACTTTTCGAAGTTCGCCCGGAAGAGTTTTCTGTGGCCAATATTCAGGGACATTGCTGCGTTTCGTGTTGTTGCCGGGACTAAGTATTTCTACGTTAAAGATAGGCATTGGGCTGCCCCTTTCCGAAGTGCGTTCAATAGAACCGGTGCTTATTTTGCCAGTCGAGTTTTTCGAGTTGACACTTGGATTGGACGGTATACGAAAGCGCTGGTTCTCTTTACCCTTTCTTGGGAATGTACCCACCGCGGGTAATTCAAAGCCGGGAGCATAATATTCTCGGGAATCTCGCATTTCCCGATCCAACTGTTGCGACGCAATAGAATTGATTCCTAGCATGGGTCTCTTATGGTATACTTCAACAGACAAGCTATGTCCATGAGATACAAACGCCGGATTATAAGGTGGATCATATCCAACACTTTCTCTGGAGTGACTGCTTATGTTGCTATTAGTGCTGGTCATGTTTAGGTGTGGATGGGGATGTGGATGGAATGGAAACGATACACGTGGTGCAAACAAAGGCGACTGTATGCGCACTTGATGCAAAGACATTGCAATATCGTGATGACCTAATAAGCTGTCCCTTTCCGAATCCGAATTGTATTTGATTTGTTTGTTTAAATTATGTATAAACGGTCGAGTGTTGTAATACTTCATGTCTTTCTCGCTTATCAACGGTTTGCTGAAATCCAACGAATCGTCGCTTTTCATGTTGATCGAAAGACGATTGTGACGCAGCTTTTCGTACGAATCATTAAACTCCTTGCCAAATCCACCGCTGATGACGCTCGAATGCCGATGTGGAATCGGTATGTTGCTGTGATTAGAAGACTCATTCGAGATATTCGACATGGTTGACATTGTCGAGCGATTACTGTTGATAATAGCGCTATTCGTATTTCGTAATTGTGATGCGTTCGTAACAGTCACTGGATTCTCAAAGTAGTCGTCTTGGTCGTTGTTGCTAGTGAGCAATGACAGTGGCGGTCGCTGTTTCGGCCGATTGATTATTGTTCCCATCGCGCCCATTGTACCGATTATGTTCGTCGCTCTAGTTTTCGGCCAGGTGCCACCGTTCTTTTCCTGAAGTGTCATTTCTTTGCTGTGCCGTTTCGGACGTTTAAATGTCGACGAATTGTTCTGCTGGCCGTGATGGTCGATAATGCTGTCCAATTCGGCAATCACCTTCTCATGTTCGTAGCTGTTTTTGCCGTTAATGCTCATGTCCAGTGACACTAACGGATTCGGTGGCGATGAATTGTGATATTTTTTCTTATCCTGATCGAGAGTGCGGCTGCGATCGCGATCCTTGGAATGTCTTCGTCCACGGACCATGTCCAGCTTATCGCGCAGCCACGCTGAACTCTTTTCTTGTGCAGATTTTGCGCGATTGTGATCGACACTGCATCGGCTAGAACTATTGCAACCAGTGTGACTGTTTGAATTCGATGTTGGATATGAACTCAGCTGCGTATAGTAATGGAAATCGTCCGTTTGCGAACTTCGATTTTCTTTCTTATAACGTTGGACAGGGATGAAAACGTTTGTACTCTCAGGATCCAGGTAGGACATTTTCAGTGTGGTGATAGTTATCGAATCATTTCTCACGTTGTTTATGATTCGCATTGCATCGTGGAGGGCATCGCATCCGTCCATCGACATATTGTTTACACGTAGCACGCGATCGCCAACAAACAGACTAGTGTCCTTTCCAGCTAAGCAGCCTTCAGATAGTTTGCTTATATAAACGCCGGATTCGAGCATAATGCCATGGTTATTATTTGCAGATAGCTTTGCAGTATGCACCCAACGAGCTACCTTCGCTGGTAGCTTCGAATGCAAATTATTATCGGGCGTTTGTGGTGTATTTGGCGATGTCGGCAATGACGAGGTATTGCTACTCACACCTGACCAGTTATTTCGACGACGTCTTCGCACTAACAAATGAACAATGGGAACGCTTGATCTTATCGTTTCCATGACAATTCTCTTCGTGATATTAGAACAATCCAAATTGTTCACGCGTAGAATACAATCGTTGATACGCAGTTTGCCATCGGCTATTGTACCTTTGACAACGTCGGTCACGTAAATTTCATTATTTGGATATTGCGGATCACCAAGTCCTCCGCCCAGATCGAATCCGATATCATTATCTTCGGACAAACCCGTTAGGTCCATTTCCAACGTTTCCGTCTCCCATTCCTGCATATCACTATCAATAGCACTGTCGTGCGAATGATTATGTTGCAAGAATCCTTGATTAAGATTGGACTCCTTTTCCATATGCACTTCCAGTGTCTCCTTCAGCGTCTTCACCTCTTTGATCAGTTCATTCCGTTGTTTCTTAATTGCATCGGACTCGCGCAACGATTCGGCCAACTCCGAAACGGCGCGATCGCGTTCCTTGCGCATTTTATCACATAACGTGCGAATACTTTCACGCTCCAAGACGATTTTGTCGCGTTCCGAGAACGCCCAATCGCGACGACCTTTACTCACCTCCGCCTCTTGCAATGCCTCAGTCAGTTCGAGTTGGGTTTTGTCCAAACTCTTACGCAGACTTTCCAGTTCCTGATTAGCCTGGTCCAAGTTATCTAAGCGTTGGCGTTGCGAGAAGTTCGAGACTTGTATCTCTTTGCGTGTGGAATTTTCACCTGTGGCATTGTTGCTATTTAAAGGACTCTTGAGCACGTTATCCTCTTCGGTTGTATATTCGCCGAACTTCTCGCGCAGATCGTTGCATTCTTTTAGTGCTTTGTCGCGATCGTGCAATGCGCTTGCGATCTCGCGTCGAAGCGATTCCATCTGGTAGTTGAGATTTTGTTTCTCTTCCATGAGATCCTTATTGTCGGATTCTAGTAGTTTGTTTTTTCGTTTCGCTTGTGATAAATCATCGGATAGTTTTTCCATTTCCTTGTGAACGGTATCTCTATAATTTAAGAGTATTGGTTAATATTTAAAAGTATAATATAAATATATATATACAGTGGCACCTCGCGAAACGAGTGCCCTGACATACGAGCAAAATTTAAGATAGGCCTACACACGACCCACCAGTTTACTTGTAAAGTAACTGTAAGTTCAGTTTGCTTTGCGAATTAAACTTCAAGAGAGAGGTACCACTGTATATATATGAAGTTATAATTTTTTTTCAAAATTTCCAATCGCCCTTACTTTTTTTTATACTCTGTGAGCCTATACCAGTGCACATGTACTTACAAACAACATAGTTGATTATTTTAAATTTTAAGGTGAATTTAAATAGCTTGTTAGATCAATTATATCACGGAAATAATCAAATTTCTCAAACAAATTGCATGCATGGCTTTATATCAAACAATTTTTTAGCAAATTTCATCATTACTAAGGACAACAATTATTAGTTTTAATGCAATTATTGATCGTCTTCATGCATATTCTTTTCTTCAATCAATTGCAAGTTTTAATTTTTTTTTATTGTAACTAAATCATTTGCAAGTACAATAAAATGCAACTATATTATTTAGAAGAAAGATATGATAATTTCTATATATGGTGCGTTCTTAAATTAACTCCGAAGCCTCTTTTGCGTTCTTTAATGTGCCACGGAGCTGTCAGATGTACCTGCACTGCGTTCTAAAACTGACCGTAAGTTCCAACTACATTTAAAATGAGTGCTCTTCAAACCATTTGCGACACAATCTCCAAAAATTTAAAAGTCACTCGACTACGATTTTGCTCGTTCTACCGACGAGTAGGAAATAATTTATGAACGCACAAATAAAATACGTTACCTTTCAGACATAATTAAATTATATTCGGTCATAGTAGCATTGCGTTCTTCTGTGAGACGCTGAACTTCTTTATTAGCCTTCTGACGATATGACATCGCTTGTTTGACTTCCTGAACTGCTTCCTCATATTTCTGCTGTGTCAATTGCAAAGCGTCACGGAACTTATTGCAATCTCTTATCACTTTATCCATTTGACTATAAGCTTTAGTTATTTGTTGTTTCAAACTAGAAACCTCACGCATCTAAAATACACAAAGATTGAACAACAAACATTATAAGCATTGATGATGGTCACAGTGTGATCAAAATTATATAAAAATTATTTAAAAAGGTACCTCAAGTACTCAAATAAATAAATATTCAAAATTATTCTATAAAAATGACTGAATATGAGCATAACTAATACTTACCGAATTATTTCTCTCTTGGCTAACATCCTCATATTGCTTGCTAACTCGTTTGGTCTCATCCTGCGACAACTCCAATTTGATCAAAGTTTCCTCATAGCACTTTTGCAAATTATTGTAATCCAAATCGATAACTTGACCTGAATCCATTTTCGTATGGTGATGTTGTCTATAGTAATCAAGCTCTTTCATGGCATGATCGCAACGCCGTCGCAATGTTATAAGTTCGGAATTTGCTTTGTCATACTGCTGTTTAAGAGCCTCATAATCCCTATCTCTTGAAGACCCCGAATTCAACGAATAGTTTCTTGACAGTGTGCCTGAAACACATCCTTATCATAAAAATTACATATTACTTACAAAATCAACTAACTACTTACTGTTTCCAGGTGCAATGTCGTTATTCGAAGCCATAGTAGTTCTTCTGCAATACTTATCAATCAGTTCATAATAACATTTAAACAATGAAAAAAGTACATCAAAAGAGAAAGTTAGAACATGATAATCTTAATAACAAACTATTTCGCTTATTACGCGTCACAATTACGACATGCATTATAATGGTACTTGTATTATTATCAAAGTTTATTAGTAATTAGTGAATTGAAACACTGCACGCATAAACATAATTGTTTATCTGTATATTTATCATCCCTGGCACTCGTTACCATAGATACGAAACGAAGAACTACGTGCGTACTACATGCATAATATGAACTAAACTAGGTTTACTTACATTTCGACTAAATCATCTATCACAAACGAATACTAACGATATAAATAAATACAGTAAGCATCGATGGTAGGTATAGAAACCGAACGGTATTATTACGAATACATATCGTCCACCATGTTGATTCGTTGACTTGCTTTAGCACAGATAAGTCAATTGGTGATTCGGCCAATCATGAATGTCAAATAAACGTCAGATTGGATCATATTCAAAAGTGTATCCTGTTTCATTGATTTATTTCATTTTTAATATAAATAATACAATCTTAAACAATAAAATTATTATTTAACATAAATAATCTTTATATATATATTAAATTTCATATTCTGCTGCTTTATGTTTTTGCAAACTTTTAAAAATAAGTAAAACAAAATTTAAACATCTTATCTTTGAAGTGTCATAATATAAAAATTATTAAACAATACATGTTCTATTTGCTTACTTTCTAGAAGTATACAGTTTATATCCAGGATCAAACGATTTAATTCCACATATGCTTACAAAAATATGTGATGCATGTAGGCGGTCACACTTGATGCACGCTCATTGCTTGCAGTACTAGTAGTAAATTAAAGGAGACATATCTTACACTTTATGTTTATAGCGTTATGTTTGCCCACTACGTCCAATATTTCTACTTAAACGGATTGGTTTAAATACAAATGTTTATCGTTTTATGTGCAAAATAAGTTTACATGATCTACAAGAACAAATATGTGCGCTGTTAGTACGAAGGTTTTAAATGGCGCTTGGATCGCTTAGCAAGTTGGTACATGCGCGTTGCATGAAGAAATCCAACAGGTATTTGTCTTGGCTTGATAATGTGATATTATGTGCGGTGGTATAATGTTGTGTTAGCACATAATTGAATTTATGGACTTGAGAAGAGCGATTTCGTTCAATTCCATGGTGCAAGGAGCTTCCTAAAACACGCATCCACAGATTGGCCGCAAGAGCTGCACAACAGGTAGGTACGTCGCTTGGCAACTGCCTCACAACCATTGAATACAACCAATTTTGCATACGTATTTGGCGAAGCATTCGCATGACTAATCCCATCAAATCTAAACGGGATGAATTCCAGGTGTGACTGGTGCACATTCAAGGATGCCGACGCCGCTAGCGCACATGGAGCAAAATAGTAACGAAATCAAGGCAAAGATCGCCTACAACGGAGAAATCCTGATCATATACATCGACCATAACATTACACTAGAGCAACTATGCGCGGAAATGCGGCAAATCTGTCGATTCGGAGCCGAACAAGTGTTCACAATGAAGTGGGTGGACGAGGAAGGTGATCCGTGCACAATTTCCACTCAGATTGAGCTCAGAGAAGCCATACGACTGTATGAGATCAATAGGGACTCGGAACTAACTATTCATGGTATGTACTATATTTTCCTGTAACTATTCAGTAGCCTATTGCGATGACATATTACTTATTTGTTTTTACCAAATAATAATAATGTTATTGCTTAAGTTATATCTTTGATATTCTGATAATGAAAATAGATGAGGTTAGTTTTGTATGGTTGCCTTGGAGGCGGCTGGTTTGTTTATATCGGAAACGCGCCGTTTGCGCCCTCTGGGAGGCGGCTCAAAGTCTTATCGATTTTTGAATGAGGCCCCCGGAACGTCAGTGGCGGTAGTGTGGCGATCGGGTAGTGAATACTATCGGGGCGTCGCGACTTGTAACTGCCTACCGCGTCGTAAACGCGACAAAATCGCGTACGAATTGAGACAATCAAATTAAAATCTTCCATACACGCAATCGAGTTAATTGAATGCCAACCATCCCCGCAAATATATGAATACATTAAGTAGTGACGACAACGCCTAGCCAAAGAAATGATGTGGAATTGATCGCAACCCGCGAGACTGCATTTCTTCTCAACGCACAAATCTTTCCACTTCCTTAAAAAGATCCCCACGAACGAGATTGATTCAAAACATTCAATCGACCCCCTTCAGCCCCTCATTTTGTTTGCCACCCGACCTATCCCACGACTCACCCTCTTTGGTTCAAGCAACTCCTCAATCAAAGTTTGTTGTAAAGAAGAATCTTCAGTGCATCGTCAAATAAATTGAAAATTATGGCTTGGGGTTACTGGAGCGCAACCACATTGGGCGATCGCGGTCGGTCACCACGTCGCAATCAGCAGAATGGAACCGCCACAACACAGGCTCCAGGGGGAGGCCCTGCCACAGAGAGAGCCGAAAGACACGCTGCCAGCCACAGTAGCAACTCAAGCAATGGCTCTAGCGCTTCCACAAGCGCAGCTCTTCTTGACGACCTCGCGCAGACCCAACAGCAGCAGCAACCACCGCAACAGCAGCAGCATCATCCGCAGCATCAACACCATCAGCAGTACCAGCAAGCACCGACGCATCACTCGCAGATGCAGCATGCGTCCCAGTATCATCACCATCACGAGACCACCTCTGGCTCGGAATTCGATCTAGAACCCAACCTTTCGCGACGTCCTTCTTTGGATCTTAGCATTGGTGGACCCCAGGGCGCGCTCGCTGGTATTATTTGTTCGGCGCATGGCTCCAATTCGAGGACGGGTACGTTGTCGGCTGGTAACACGCTCACGAGGGCCGGCAGCCGGCATACGGCAATCAGTAATGTTGATTACGCGGTGCCGCATCATTTGCATCAGCATCATCTGCATCATGCGGCTTATGTTGAGTATCATCATCAGACACAGCTGAGCTTTTCTGATGATGATAGCAGTTCTGAGCCGGGGTATGCTACAGGTAACAGGTTTTTTTTCCCCCTGCTTTTTTGCTCAGTTAAATTGCCTTTTATTTGATAAAGTGGCAGTTTGTGCTCAGATTCATTTATAAATGTGTCAAAGGTCACACACGCTATTTTTATCGTTGTTTTGCATTTCTTATTATTTATTTGCACAGTACATTGTAAACGTGTTAATTCATGTTTTAAATTTAGTACACTTCACTTCGCTGTTGATGTTTTTCCTTTCTATTTTTGTGGCGAATATTGTTTTCATCATTTGCTGCTTGTGCGTGTGTATGTGTGTTAGCTGTTATCATTTAATCAGGTAATATTTATGTTACCTTCCTGCCACAAATATATGACCTGGTTTTTGGTTTTCAAGAAAAACGTCAAATAAAACAATAACGAGTCGAGCATTTCCAATTGAATATCTAGAGCAGATGCACTGCAAGAATTCAAATTATTTGTTTTCTTCGATCCACTTTAGTATAACAATTCGAAACAATTCGAAATGTTTAAATTGCATTTGAAGAGTTATATATATGCTCGAGCTGTCATCGAATACAAAAGAAGTAGTCGTTTGGTGCATTGCCTTTATTATCATATAAAAGTTAACTACTAGTAAGTGCTTGGAAACAAAAGAAAACCAAACGGAAAGAAAGTGTCGCACTACGTCGAAAAAATCGCGTGTCCCAAACAAATTAATCTAATGAACTTGCTTTGCTCTTTTCTATTGTACGCTTTTACAATAATTCGCATTGCTTGAAAAGAGTAGTATGCAATCAATAGAAGACTATTTTATATGAATGGGCCAGCATATTCATACCGTGCAGCAGCATTATTGCTTCTCAATCACGTCATTTGCTAAGTATTAAAATGAATGAGTAAAAGTTGCTAACTCCCAATTTTTATTCGATTTAAATAAAATTAGAACAAATGACAATACGCACATAAGTTATCTTTCAGTAAATGAACATGGGTGGCATATTGTTGGTTTTATATATATATATATAGTATGTATATGATAAGAGTGGGTTATAAATAACGAGAAACAAGGCATGAGATAAAGGTATTGCCATGTTGTCCCCATACAAAATAAACGATATCTGTTTAGGTTGGGCTAGTATCTTATATTATCGGAATTCGTCAGGTGCGTTATCGCAATTAGTAATTAATAATGGCAATGAGAAAGGCTTCCACATCGATATGATCAGCTATCGGTTCATATGTTCGACGTTTTATTCAACTAGATCCGTAATTTTCACTCGCTGCCTCTGCTATCTGTTTCTATTCGTGGAACATTTTGTTATTCCAATAAGCGAAGACGACTGTAGTAGTGTTTCGTGATAATCGTTTGTTTAAAAGTATCGGATATTTGGTGTTTGTTTAATTTCGTGCTAACACAGCCGGGAATGCTTATTTATTCTATGGTTATAAAAAGAGACACCTCCCGTTATTAATATTTTCTGATAAGCATCATGACTTTGTGGAACGATATGTGCCAAGGAGCGATGCTCTATTGGTATATGCCTTCGAATGCATTTAATTGTGATCTGTCCGGATTAGTGTCGGGCGTTCCAGGATCTCGAGGTATTCATAACTTTCATTCGATTTTAGTGCACACTCGGTGTAAAATGAAGGGAATTTGAATTATTGTTGTGATTTTTGTTAACAATCGAATGCTATAGATATATACATCTTGTTTCAGTTTTTCCGAATGTTCCAACGCAACCAGGAATGCCATGCCAAGGAGAAGATAGTAAGTTTTCATAAACCTATTCTAATCGAATGTCTTTAGACGAGAATTGAAGAAAAAATGGGGGCTTGGTCATTGAATCATTAATAAAATAAAATCAGAAAACCTGCAGGTTGTTTTGAAGGAGTGTTGTAACTGATACAATTCAACCAAACATTGATAAATGCGTTTCAATAACGCAGATAAATGAACATCTCGGCTAACGCAACGTTTGTTGTGTTAGCTACATAAAGTGTCTTTTAGCAATGAGACATGTTTCCAAATCTTCATCTCTATGTTAGTTGAGCCTATTCATGAAAGTATTCCAAAATGTAATCTTCATAATCGTTCAATTCGATTTTACATTACAATACATTTGCTATGGATAAATGTAATTTAAGCTTGATGTGCGAATCATTCTTAACAATTGAAGTTAATCAATGCAATGAGTGAAATTAAAACTAAATTGAGTGGAATCGTTGCTCGACTTCTAGGTTAGATAGCTTTATTTTCGGGGACATGTAACACTTAGAACATTAAATAATTCGATTTTAATGCAATTTATTGTAACACAGGAAGCATCTACAGGCGTGGTGCCAGACGTTGGCGGAAATTATATCGAGTGAACGGCCACATTTTCCAAGCGAAACGTTTTAATAGAGTGAGTATCTTATGATTACAATAAGTTTGAAATTAATCTCTCTCGCTCTCTCTCAATCATTCCATTTCAGAGAGCATTCTGCGCCTTTTGCCATGACCGAATATGGGGACTAGGGCGACAAGGATTCAAATGCATTCAATGCAAATTGTTAGTTCACAAGAAATGTCATAAAACCGTTCAGAAGCCATGCACCAGTGAACTCGTCGAATCAGTCGCCCGTGAGGGTCATCACAATGGCGAAAACATTCTGCAGCAAATACAACATGTGCAAATGCAACCAGAGACTGCTAATCATGAATTGGTCAGTGATTACATGCCAGATATTACCGGCGATTCTGTGCCCGTTGAAGATCCAGCATCCGACGATCTAGAGCCCGGTTCGCAGCGACAGTATTCACTCAAAGACTTCGAGCTGATTCGCGTTATTGGACGTGGCAGCTATGCCAAAGTGCTCATGGTGGAATTGCGCAAGACGCGTCGCATTTACGCGATGAAGGTGATCAAGAAGGCACTCGTTACCGACGACGAGGACATCGATTGGGTGCAGACCGAAAAGCACGTGTTCGAAACGGCATCGAATCATCCGTTCTTGGTCGGCCTCCATTCTTGCTTCCAGACGCCGTCGCGTCTTTTTTTCGTCATCGAATTCGTGCGCGGCGGCGATTTGATGTTCCACATGCAACGACAACGACGTCTTCCTGAAGAGCACGCGCGCTTTTATGCCGCTGAGATATCGCTCGCCCTACACTTCCTGCACAGCAAAGGGATCATTTATCGCGATCTCAAATTAGATAACGTGCTGCTCGATCACGAGGGGCATATAAAACTAACTGACTACGGCATGTGCAAGGAAGGCATTCGATCTGGCGATACGACATCGACATTCTGCGGCACGCCTAATTATATAGCCCCGGAAATTCTACGTGGTGAAGATTATGGCTTTTCAGTCGATTGGTGGGCGTTGGGAGTTTTGCTCTATGAGATGTTAGCCGGACGTTCACCCTTCGATATTGCCGGTGCGTCTGAGAATCCCGATCAGAATACGGAAGACTTTTTGTTCCAGGTTATACTCGAGAAAACTATTCGCATACCTCGCTCGTTGAGTGTGAAAGCGGCGAATGTTCTCAAGGGTTTCCTGAATAAAAATCCTGCTGATCGTTTGGGTTGCCATAGCGCGGATTCATTCGCAGAGATACAAGGACATCAATTTTTCAAAAGCATCGATTGGGAACTGGTAACTTGATTATTTATTTAGATTTCTAGCGAATGAAGATATATGCTACATTCGCATACATATATATATATATATATATTGATCGTTACGTATTTTATTACAATCATGTGCTATGCTTTTTAGTTAGAGCAGAAACAAGTGCCACCGCCTTACAAGCCACGGTTGGATTCAGATCGTGATTTGGCCAACTTCCCACCTGAATTTACCGATGAACCCGTACATTTAACCCCGGACGATGCGTACGTTATGCTACATATTGAATTTCTATCCAAAATAACCGAAGATTATGCATTCCTTTACAGTCGCATTATCGAAAAGATCGATCAATCCGAATTCGAGGGCTTTGAGTATGTGAACCCACTTCTGATGTCGCTGGAGGATTGTGTGTGACACGATCCCACGCCGTTGCCGAAGTGCCGTCTGCATCCGAATAACACCTTGTACAACTTCAATTTGGATCACCTTAATCTGACGCATCTCAAACACCTTAAGCTGCACACCACTTACTTATCTTCGCTACCTATGCATCCGCTACCGCCGTTACCACCTCTGCCGCCACCGCCGAGTCGTTATCCGCCGCCGTTGTTTCCACCGCCACCACCACCTCTGGACGCTGACTACTACGAATATTACGACTTGCCCATGCACACTGAGCCAATGTGCACGACGAATAATGCGCTTCAACAGCCAGCTCCAGAAGTTGGTGGTACCAACGAGGAGGAGGATCCGCACGATACTCGCTTGGACGCAATGCGGCCTTCCAAATCAATTCTACAGAATATATTTTGCCTTCCTTTAAATTAACAAAACCTGCAGTAACCCAAATATGCGGAGAAGAGTATTTTTTGATTCACAATCTGGCAAATGTAGATGCAACTAACTAGGGTTTTGTAATGCTCACACTTAAATTAAGGAACGAACGCACTCAAGTGTAATAAGGCCCCTAAGAAATCCCATAGGCAAGAGGGCACCTAACTAATAAAATGGTATTAATGCAATCACTTCACTATAGTGCGAACTGCAAATGAAAATTAGAGCGTTATGCAAATACGCCATTTTTATCTATACAAGAAATTGACATTAACATGTAACAATGTATTGTACATGTGGTTATTAAGATATTGCCAATCATCGGTATGAAGTATTTGCCCCCGACCCCCCCACACCCCCAAATAAGTTTTCTCTATTTAGTATTATGATATTGGCGAATGCAAAATTTTCGTAGGAAAATCATGTTCATTCATTTCAAAATTTTGATGCATTTGTTTTAGTTTGTATGATTTGTTTTTCATTATTGATGATGGATATCAAGGAATTGAAGATACGGCACCTAAATATAATACTAATAGTTTCATTTAATTTCTATTGGATCTAAGTATAAACTATAATATGCGACATTGTAATGGAATTTGTCATAATAACAACAACTTTATTATAACTATGGCAACTAAGCAAATATGGGGTTCAAGCAATTAGAAGTGTTGCGTGTTGCATTTATTAAAAGTATTGAAATTGAAAACTAGAAAATGTTTATAAAACAGAAATTATTAAATTATATTAAACGAGATCTATCTATTGAATAAATAATGGCCATGCCGGGCAATTGATTAAACTAATAAATAACGGAAATGAATTGAAACTAAAATGAAGTACTATTTAAGCTAAGTAATTGTGTATCACAAATACGAAACTGAAAAGCATTTACAAGTATTCTAATTATTGATAGCAACGTTTTATACTGCTATTTAGATGAACGACGATGATGAATTGATTATTATAAATAAATTGTATTTGTTAATTTAAAGTATTTAGTAAAAAGTAACGTTTAACAACTTGCATCAATTATAGGGAATATATTATATTAATGCGCGTTATATAACATTTATACATGAAGTTCTAATGTAAAACGAGCATTATTACAACATTTTGAAAGAAAGTTAATAATTCAACGGCACTGATAAATTAATGAAATATATTTAAATTATGGAAATGAACCTAAATATTAGTAATGAGTACATTGATAATGTTAGCTGTTTATTTATTGATAACAAAGAAATCAAGAATGATATGAACTTACTACAATTTAGACAAATTAATGAAAGCGTCGCGAATAGTTAAAACAGTGACAATTGCAAGTTTTGCATGATGAAGAAAAAAAAAAGGGGGAAATTATTAATATTGTTAAGTATATATTTATTACTGTAAAATTATATATAATTATAGAGAAGCTATAGAACAGGACTTTCGTGAATTCAAAGTGAGTGAGGAGCAAAATTCTAAAGAATATACTACCGCAAGCAACCAGAAAGAAAGTATTAATTCACATTCCGATTTCTAGATGAATTCAAGATATTTGAATAACTGTTAAGTATTTTTATTAATCAATTACTATATATTATTACTGTTTATTAAACTTTAAGCGATTTAATTATAATATTACATTGTTACGAAATATTTGCAATGAGTTAATAATGAAAACATTCACGGATTGATTTATCATCATTAACAGAATAATTTATAATATGAAAGTTATAAAAGTTATAGAGAATATTTAATATTTATATGATTAATTAATTATTTTTTTTTTACAAACGAAAATGAAATTAAGTTCCATCACATCTTGTTACATTTATCAAGCTATTATTACAATCTTGTGCTATTACCCCTCAAATGCAGTTTGATATATTCCACTTTAAAGGGTGGGCTATAGAAAGATAATTATGAACCTTAAACAAGGACTGCATGAATTCTAAAACTGAAATATGTAAAAATAGTATTCGGTATTAAATGAGACATAATGTTATTTGTAATAAATTTCATTTATTATGCAATCGTCTTTTTATGTTATTAGCACTTTCCCGCGCAGCTACCAAAAAGCCCAGTGACATGTTAGCACCTTAATCCTCTTATTACCCAATTGTTGATGCTATGTAACACACAAAGTGGCTACTTTGTGAACCGCTCCATATTTGGTGCCACTTTGGAAGTTGCTCACATTTCAGCCCGAGAATAGCTAAAATGCTCTTTTTGATCATGCAGGTATAAGCAACGCATTTTATGTAAATAAAATAAGCATGATTTGAGTGTTTATACAAAATTAGGTTGAATTAAATTATACTTATTGTATTTATATAGAATATATATATTAAGATGCTGATTTACCTCCAAACTGGTATAGGCTGTGACTGATTGTGATCACACTAATTGAGCTTTTTCACAAATTTTTATTTGAGTCATTTAATAACTGCCAAAAACTATGCCCCCATCGTATTACGGAAATATAGGAAATATTTTAAAATTAATTTAGGAAATCTCGAAAAACGTACTTTAACTTTAGCGGCTTATGTAACAAGTTGAAGGCAAAAATCGCTAATTCAGCCACTGTACGGGCATATATACTTATCGAATTTTGTCAAAATATCAAATACCCTGCCCGTAATTAGTCACGAGAGGAAAGCAAATTTTTGTCCCATTTACTCAGGCCAGTCATCGACATCCAACCTTGTATTGCTGTCCTTGATTTAAAATTTCGACCTCACCTTTTCCTTGCTGCCCGCTTCAGCCCGGATCTCCCGGAAAACCAGTTCGTCGGGTAAATAATCCTCTTAAATACGATTTTCGACTTATTTTTAAGGAGTATTTAAAAGGCTTTCTAATGATATCGAATCTATTAATCTGCTCTCATTAGTTTTAAATGAATAGGAAAATTAAAGTACTTTTCCAAGAGCAAGCCGACTCATCACGGACATCGTCTCAAAGAGAATTTAATTAGCAATCAAGCAATTTATGCAGCCTTCCTGGGAGCAACAAAATATAGAAGTTATTCCAGATGGAGTGAATAAAAACTGGAAAATAATATTTTAATTAAAAATACAATAATTTAAGTAAATACCTGAAGGAAACGATTTGCAGTCTCGAAGGCCAGTCATCGACATCCAATCTTGTATTCCTGTCGTTTATTTAAAACATACGGATTCGACTTTACCTTTTCCTTGACTCCCGCTTCAGCCGCGACCTCCTTCAGAAACAGTTCGCCGGATAAATTTTGTGCTTTTCATGAAGTCCCCCTTAGACTAAGTACAGAAAATTCAACAAAGCTAGATCTCGTCAAGGAAATTGAGTATGTACAGAATGGGTGAGCAAAAGGAGTTATCAATCGCCAGGCGCCACTCCCATCAGAGCTCCAAACCTTGCTCAAGAGATGTTTCTGAAAAAGAATCCTACGGTAAGGAGGTGCCAACAATGTATCGTGCCCCAGGTGCTAATTATGCTAGCTACGTCCTTGAGTATGTAATCTTGAAATTGTCTTGATTTTCAATTTCTCATCTTGATCTCGAAATGATCAAGATCTTGCATTGAAGACTCACTAACCCACCTGTGTGGAGGTGGTTTAAACAAGGGACGGTTCGCCAACGGGTACTACGACGTTCAGGCCTGCCAAGCAGACCGTCAGGTGCACTGTAAGCTGAGTGGATTGAAGACTTTGATAGATATTACGTATTGAATAGCCATGATAAACACTGTATAACAAAAGCATAAGCAATGTTATTAGCATAGCTGTTCTACATTTGCTATTGCCGCCAAAGGAGTTTTTACTTAGCGGCTTGTGGTTTGCTGTGGGTCAATCTTGGTAAACTTCAATAGTATACAGAACGCACATGAATTAACAACAAAGGATACGGAATGTGTTTACATTCAGGACCATTTTCGGACTTGAAACTTATGATTTATATTTCCGAAATTCCAACCAGGGTATCAAAACTTGTCTTAAACTGCCACAGGAACTCTGCATATTGTTAATCGCGTTACCATTAAATAAATAAATTCAAATAATATTTAATATGTTAACATAGTTTTGTTATATTTATTTAAATAAAACTACAATTGCATGTTTACAATAATATAATTAACCAAATTATACAAATTATTCAATTCATATGCAAAAATATACATTACATTTATATGAATTATGTATACAATACAATAGTCATGACATAGCATTACATTATCATATTACAATGTTTTTAAATATCGAATGTAAACATTCAATTTACTGATTGGTTTTATAACTGTTTCTTGGCCTTTTGGCGTAATTATATAATCAAAATGTAAAATATTCGGATAATTATAGCATTAAAAAAATTTGCCCGCATCAAAATTTATCTGAAATTATCTCTTTAAACATAAATTCATAGAGCTTCCTTTGTATCTTAGATACATAAGGTAATTTTTACAATTCAAGCATCGACTTGAAAACCAAAATCTGTTACAAGAAACAGCATGGTAAAGCGCAAAAAGTCGAGTTATATAAACTTGTGCTTATGCGTATGTACTCCCGCACTTAATGTTTAAGAAAAAAAAGAAATAAATATACCGAAAGGCTGATAGAAAACTGTCTTCATTTCTGAATTGTTTGGTACTCCAAAGCAAATGAAGAAAACTTGTAAAAAATGTAAATGAATCGTAAATCGCATTTGCAAAAACCAAAAGATAAAATACGAGACGCAATATAAAAAATAAATGAATGCGTTTGATGATCGAAAGCATAAAAGGAAATGTACCATTTAGCACTCTAAATGAATCTAACATGGAAAAGAAAATACTAAGCTGGTGGCCAGTTATAAAAATTTAAAAAATGACAGTTGCAATTATATCTCCACCCATAATTACTTCACAGTTGTCTTTAATGAGCCATTTTGCTCCGTTAAAAGCATATTTAAATTTGTTTCTTCCGCCGCTCCTTATTGAATTTTAAATTAAATTGTAAATAAGTCGAAAATAATAAAATATTATTGCCCGGCAAATGGCTTAAGCTATAACCGAAAGAAACGCAATAATTTTCTTTTTTTAAAGTGATAATATCGTTAAAGTATTGTATTACATTTGAGGATTCGAGATGAACCAAGAAAATACTGAAATAGAGCCCACTTTAAATAAAATGTAAAAATTAAAAGGCAAAGTAAATCAAGCCTCCGGTGGAATCAAAAAATAAGCACATCTTTTAAATCAGATGAGAAAAAAATTAAAAATCCAATCGTTAAACTCTCTAAGCAGCAGTATTAAAACGATTTTATAGCTTTGAGGAAAAATATCAATTGTTAGACCATCATCAGAGCAATCCAGATTGTCTCTAACCAAAAAAGAGAAGAATGGATTTAATAAAAATTGTTAGAAGTTGCAAATGAGAGTAAATTATAAATTTGAAAAGGCTTGAATCAACCCTCCAGAATAATAAATGGAAGATTAACACCAGATTGGCTTCTCTTCGTTAAAAGAGTAAAAAATTGTTATAAATTGCAACAAAGTGCAAAATATAAATTTGAAAGGTTTGCATCAACCCTCCAGAATAATAAATGGAAGATTAACACCAAATTGGCATCTCTTCGTTAAAAAAGTAAAAGATTGTTATAAATTGCAACAAAGTGCAAATTATAAATTTGAAAGGTTTGCATCAACCCTCCAGAATAATAAATGGAAGATTAACACCAGATTGGCTTCTCTTCGTTAAAAGAGTAAAAGATTGTTATAAATTGCAACAAAGTGCAACTTATAAATTTGAAGAGGTTTGCCTCAGACCTCCAGAATAATAAATGGAAGATTAACACCAAATTGGCATCTCTTCGTTAAAAAAGTAAAAGATTGTTATAAATTGCAACAAAGTGCAACTTATAAATTTGAAGAGGTTTGCCTCAGACCTCCAGAATAATAAATGAAAGATTAACACCAGATTGGCTTCTCTTCACCAAAAAAAAAGTAAAAAATGTTCAAAAATTATTATAAATTGTCTAGGGAAGCAAAAAAAGCCGAAAATAAAGAGAATTCGAGTGAGATGTTCTATATGAATTTCAAAAGAAATCACCAAAGAAAAGTTTAAAAAAACTTCCTATGGTTCAAAATCAATAAAAGCTGAATATTAAAAAGAAATTTATAAAAAAAAATTGATGAGATTCTGGATGAACCATAAAATGGCTTAAAGATGTTTTAAACTTCTTTATAAAAGTATTGGTGGTGAAGGAAATTAATGAAACTTCTGAGAAAATTTATCAGGAAAAAAAGTCAAGCCAATCTCTTCAACATCGACCAAAGATTAGAGTTGAAGAAATCTTCTTCTTTGGTACCCATAACGGATATAGTTGCAATCAAATTCTTGCTTAAGAAAGGCCAATTCAAAGAGATACCTCGATTCGTCATGAATCAAGAGGATGCCGAAAAAGAGGCCACTATAAATATATAAAGAAAAAAGTAATAGTTAAGCTTTTCAACGACCACCAAATAAATCGATGAGAAAATCAAAATCTGGTAAAACCAAATTCCCGAAAAAAAGATGAAATAAAATGGTTTAGAATTAAATTTTAGATAGGCTAGAAAATGCTCCATCATCAGATTGAGCTTGAAAAGATCAAATTTAAATTCACAAATGAATGATATAGGGAATTATAGACCATTGCTGGACGAAGGAAATATTTTTGTAAATATCATAAACCTCGTCCCAAACCGTTATTTTGTTATATACACAAACTTGTGCAACACTACACTAGAAAGAAATGCGTGCAGCAAACAAAAATATAAAGAAAATATTGAAATTTCCGTGGTCGAAAAAGTTTGAAAAAGTAATAATAACATTAAAACAATGTTATACATTCAAAAATTTGTTATTGCTTAAATCAAGAAAATACTGAATCGAATGACTCTTTAATTTAAAAAAAAAAAAAATGTAAATGATATTAATCTTGGCCAGATTGTAACCGGCCTCAAGTAAAGAAAAAATACTTGACTTATTAAAAAATGAAACTCCTCAAGCACCAATATCACAAGCGAGTTTAAAAAAAAAACAAAGAAAATGTAATAATTCAAGTCTCGAGGATAAAGTTAGCAAAAAGATTTAATTGCTTGGACAAAAAAATGAAAAAATTAACAATTGCGTTGATTTGCAATTGATTGACAGTAAATTGCCAAATAAAAAAAAGTTGATACCTTTTCAGGCAAATGATAAATATTAATAGCATCTCACAATGCATCTACCATCCCTTGTCAGAATAATAACTGGAAGATTAAAAACCTTCGATGGATTAAAAAGTTATAATATTAATTAGTGCATAGATGCATGAATAGTTCACTCCCTTGTCAGAATAATAACTGGAAGATTAAAAACCTCCGATGGATTAAAAAGTTATAATACTAATAAGTGCATAGATGCATGATTAGTTGTTCACGCGTATGAAAAACAAAGGGAGAAACAAGTTTGTAAAATGTTTTCATGAAATAAAAATATTCACTTGAAATTTCGAATGAAACACTGATTATTTACCATAGGCAAGTAAACAAAAAGGAATTATTACTGACAGCACTAATTCGTAGAACATATCTATCACATATAAGTTTGAAAAAACATGTATGTGTATATATGATAAAGCAATAAAGTCCTAGTGCGATTTATTTCTCTCATTTATAAAGGCAGAGATGAGAAAAAAAATTCTAAAATGTCCGATGGCTTAATTAAAATGAGATTCTGGGTGAATCAAGACAATGAATGCCAAATTGTAGTTAAATTGAAAATAGTAAAACCTAAAAATGGTTTTACCTTCTCTATAAGAGTGTTAGTGGAGCAAGAAATAAATGATTCTATTAGCTTTCTATTGAAAATATTTAAGCCAATCTTTACAACATCTACCAAAGATAACTCGGGTGAATTCCGAGTAGCGATTGAATCGATGGTTGATCCCATACTCAATTATATACAAAAAGGCCGAACCAAAGATTGTATTATATAACACAAATCTAAAATGGTTAAATATTTTAATCAGGTAGAAACTGCAAAATATTTGTAAAAAAAATGGCTAGCATTATAAAGATGTTTGGATTCAGTAAAAGTAAAACTAGCCGCAATATGGCATGCACTTGTTAAACCCCATCCGAAAAGGGTTAAAAAAAATCTCGACATAGGAAATCGAGACTGTCTCAACATAGGGAATTGAGACTCGGACTGGATAGTAATATATCCTTGAAAAAAGTTATAGTCAAACAAGCCATATTGTGGCATGGGTAACTAAATAAGATGTTAAACCCCATCCGAAAAGGGTTGAAAAAAATCTCGACATAGGAAATCGAGACTGTCTCAACATAGGGAATTGAGACTCGGACTGGATAGTAATATATC
>JARJDU010023688.1:0-10268 GCA_030264695.1 Lissagria laeviuscula | reverse complement strand
ACTAAACATTTAGAAAATGCGGGTACAATTGAGGCATTAGAGTACGATGAGAGTATAGAAATAGATAGTGATTTCGATAAGTTTACAGAAGAAAGAAAACGATTCAAAGATTTTGTTAAGGATGAGCTATGAATGATTGATATTGTTCCTTTCCTTTAAATACTCATTAACTCAGTGATTTCGACGATTTTATGTAATTGTCGTGGGGTGTCTTGATAATAACCATTTTAGCTTATATAAAACTAAATGTGATTCTAATTGTATTAATTTATATTTAGCTAACTGAAGTAATATTTTTCTAGCACTATTTTGACAAACTAAAATCATTACAATTAATTAATTTGTAGATGCAGTAAAAAGACATTTATATTTGATCAAATTATAGTATTAGACAGTGTATTACTTAAATTTTTAAATGTATTGAATGTAAATAAAGCGATTTGCAACTTTATTGATTATTAAATATATGTCGGGCACTCACTTCATGGTATATATTTAAATTAATCTCTTGTAACTGTATTCAGTATGACCAAGTGGTAAAACTATGTTAAGAGATTTATTTAAACAATATATTCTCTTAACTGGTAAATAATGTTTTTAAATTATTATCAGTTTTAATTGTAATATCTAAGCCCATTTCTCTTTAACCTACCAGCTAACACATACGATCGGTGAAACATCGAAAAAAGATGAAGAACTAAAATGCGTCAAAAGATGATGGTTGGCCAGTGGTTACTACCATCATCGTTCCGCTATATTGCCGCTATAGAAAATGCATATCGCCTACGCAAGTTTGCTTGAAGGTGCCTAATGAACTTTGGCGTGCAAAGCCTCCAAGTCAACGACTGTAATGCCAATATCAAGTTGCCGTTCAGCCGACGAATTTTAAATGCATCGCATTGCCAATGTAACCCTAATAAAGGCCAACCAGTCATATGTACGACGATTTTTCTTAAGCTGCATTGCATGGCTATATATATGTTTTAATTTTTGCCAGCAAGCCGCCGACGTTCCCAACAATGAGCCTATCGTTGGCCGAGGTATGTGTAGTGTTAGCTGGACTACTAATAAACGAGATCATAGATGCAACCAGAACTTGCAGAGAATACAAGATGGTACATAACGAACTCGAAATAGTTTTTTGGAGACATAATCTTTATATCGGTAGGTGTAAAAACTCACCTCCAAGCTGGTACAGTTTTGTGTTTGCCAGGGAGACGCAGCTGCGTAAAAGGTGTTCAATGGTTTTATCCTCCAATTCACATAATCTACTGACAGCGGTGTTTGTTTAGCATTTGATGTGCAAATAGTATTTCACTTTGGTGTACCCAGTAAGAAGCCCAATTAAAAGTCTGATTTCCTTTTTGTCAAGGGAAAGAATTTGTTGCAAGTTATTACTGAAGATAGCAATAAATTCTTGGATTGTCTGAAAACCGGTTTGTCTCTCCAAAAGGCCTTCTAATTACACCTCTCTCTTTGCCGGATCATATTTTTCAACGCGGCTTTAGATAAATCACATGTTGGTTCTGGTCCTATAAAAGAATGTTTTGCACTCTCTTTTGCAAAAACGTCTGCTGTGATGTTATCTTGGATGCTTTGGTGAGCGGGCACCCAGGCTAAGGTGAGCCTGTTTCCTCTTGCCTTGTGTTCTTTTCAAGCTCCTGGCAGTCTTAGATTGGAATTAAATAGAATTTATCAAGCAATTCCTGAAGGAAGAGGGTTGTGCAATGGGTTTGCAACATATCCCTATAACATACAAAACAAAAATTATCTATTTTCATGATTTTTTTTAAGGTATTAAAAAAAAGTCCTCCGGATTTTTCTAGAGCAACATTTTTGCTTCCTCAAAAGATTTTCTTTTGGCAATACTTATTGTTTTTCACCGCCTTGTCTGCTGCATCCGTGGGCAGTCTCCGCAATGTTGTCTTTCGCTGGCTGCATGGTTTGCTAAGAACTGACACATCGTAGAACAACTGGATTTGTAAAACCCAATACAAAATTAAATTCTCTATCATGCCCAAAAAAATTAGAAAAATTAAACAATCCAAAAAAATCCTATGCTTCGTAAAAGAAAATTAATACTTACGTAATAAACGCAAAAAAAAAAACGAAATCGGGTAGATAGATCGAGTTTTCTTTCAACCAGTTGAAAAAATGATTATTAGAAAAAGCAAGTTAAAGTTTGGTTTATTTTGTAATAAAATAATTTAACTTTGCAACGAAATATAGTTTTGCTACAAAATTTTTAAGTATTACGAAAAAAACAATCTATTTCAAGTCCCCCATTAATAACACCGCATAATAAATAAGAAACAATTCTATAAAAATTGTATAAAATTTAATATGGTAACAACTTTTATATGTAATTTACAAAATCACAATTTCAATTTGATTTTTTTGTTATACAAAAATACAACAACCAGTGAACATATAAACGTATATGCAAACATAATCAATAATGCAATCTCAGTTTGTACATCTCCAGTCTTAATACTAAGATTAATAAACCCAGTTAATAAATTCGCAATCAAAAAATACGTCAAACCATTGTAATTAATAGCTTCAAATAATAGTGGCGAATACACAATTGCTTGATGATTAGAATAACAATAATTTAATAGTTGCTCATAAGAAAACAACAAAAACGTCATCAAATAAGCAATAAAAAGGATCCAGAAAATATAAGTACTGTTGGCTAGACATCGACTAATATTGAATAATTCATGTAAAATCATTGTAGAAGGAAGTAGCAATATGATCCCGATCACGAAAGCCCAAAATATACGTTGCTTCTGCTTGAATGTATGAATTATAAAACCCGTTGCTACAGATAGAAAATAAAGTCCTACATATCCCAAAGAACTCACTATTCCTTCTCTATTAGCATATAATAAATTATCTCGTGGTAAATCCGAAAATACAAATTCCTCTAAGCTAAATTCCAATAAAAATTGATGAATACTTATGACCAACAGTCCAATTCCCAAGCAAGATTTAAATGATGGTATTATAAATGTCATTAATATGGCACTTAGCAATTTTGTTACTGCTAGAGTTATAAAGAAATTCCAATGTACTCCATATTCACTTGGATTAACATGGTAATGGGTCATATAAGTCACAACAAAGCGTAAAACGCCAATTACCAAAATAGGTAAAACATTTATAAATGTTTTCTGTATGGAATGTCTAACACCTCGAATTTCACATGCAACTATCCCATTTGCATATACATATAATCCTACACCAACATCCATTAGAGAGACTCCATATCTAGCAGTCTTATGAAATCGAAATGGAAAAAATGAAAAGTCCACAGCCAATATGCAAACCACTGTGATCAAATTAATTATGCTTCTTGTACTTGATATGTAGTATTTCACAGTGGTCTTGTTAGTGCTCCCACAATCTCCAACTTCAATATCTCTTGTATTGATTCGTTTATAATTGATAAAACTGACTAGTATCATTACAAGCATTGTCATCAAATTTATAATTGCGATGAAATGATTTAGAATTGTGCAATATAATATTACTGGAACCACCAATATGATGAATTCTAAAATAAAGTTCTTTTTCATCGTATTTGGCTTTGTAATGAATGCTGATGATAGATTTGTGCTTATCACAGTAAGATAAAATGATGGAATGATGACACTAAGCACATTTAGAGCATTGAATAAATGCTCTATGCTTCGTCGATCCATGTTTGTTGAATTAATGTAGAACCACGAATTGAAATATGTATTCTGAAACAAATATAAAATTTAATAAAAGCATATAAAAGTAGTACATTTGTAGGTTATTAGATGTAAAAAGAAATTACTTATTTATGAAATTGCCATTTCTAGTTTTGTTTAATTATCAACTGCACTCATAATCGTGGACTACTTGTTGAATACTCCTCACGCACATATTAGAATTTCAGGTATTGGCTTTATCGGTTTTATCAGTTAAAATAAAATCGTTCGTTTAAAAGTACCTACTACGCGGTTTATGACGATAAAAGTAAACAAGAATTCCCGGAGAAATAGATAATTGACGTTGCGAATATGCTATCGAAATATACTATTTGTTTCAAATATAATAATATGTGTCATATTTAAAGTTTTATCATGCGCAGCCAGTACAAATACAGTGGTACCTCGAGATACGAGTTTAATTCGTTCAGTACCCGTGGTCATATGTAAAGTTACTAGTATATCAAAGTAAACTGAATTTAGTTACTTTACAAGTAAACTCATAGGTTTTGTGCAGCAGGCCGACCCGCGCGACTGCTTGCATCTCAAATTTTGCTCGTATTTCAACGCAAAAAGTTGCCCGCTCGACTGCTCGTATCTTGAAATGCTCGTAAGTCAGGGCCCTCGTATCTCGAGATACCACTGTATGTATTTTTCTTTTCAAATATGCAAATTTGTGCATATTTATTTTATTATTTGTTATAAACACAGCTATATGCATGAGTGCAACAATAACACAAAATAACTGCATTATCTGTTGTCCTAAATAAATTTCAAATTATAAATAGTTCTACAGGTATTCGAATCTCATTCAATAGCAACAAGCAATTACTTTGATATGCCATTCACATGTCGTTACAATCAATATGTTTATCTAGAATAGAACCTATAACATTTAAAAAATGAATGTGTGTTTATAATGCTAGGTATTAATCTCAGAACAAATATAAATATAGGAAAAGCGAGGTATGACTTTGTTTGGTTTCAACAGATACAAACAAACTTTCTTTTTACACCCTGCCCTGTACTTTTTAAACAACTATAACTGACAATACTTTTACTTTTTTCTTTTAATCTTGCTATTTACATTAAATTATATAATTTATATAATATTTATATTTGCATTTTAAATCTAATTCTAATAAATCTTCAGAACTTTTTGCGTATCCAGCCATATTATAAAACTGAAAACATACAAAATTGTTTGAAAATGTTTGCGCCTATAGAAAAAATGAAGGGTCATGATGAAACATAACAAGTTCATATAAAAGCTATGAGCTCGCTAGTTATATTTATATAAATATATGTTCTGAAGTTTTTTTTACGTTGCTTAGTAATGTTTTGTTATATGTGTAAGTAGTTTCATATATTCTGCTTTCTGGTTTAAACAATCTGGTCACCTTAGTAGTTAAACATTTGATTTTTGTAGATTACATCAATTCTGGAAGTAAATATTTAAAAAATAGAAAGATTGAAAAACATTTAATAATGTGCGATAGCAGTTTGTTAGTTTAATAATGTGTTTCTGCATATGCTACTAAATAAAAATCATAAAATAGGTTTTATGAAAACGTAAAAAATATTTAAATTAAAAGCAGCAATTCAAGTTGAAAATGATGACAATTTTATTTAAACTAAATTTAAATTATAAATAAATCAATCATTTGAAAGAAATATCTTTAATTATTTATTTACAAAGTTATTCCCAAAGATGGCGCTGTTATTTTATTCTTTAAAACATAAAATTAAAATAAGACTGTGCTTAAGACTTAAGTAACTACATATTTATATGCATATAATAATTTATATTAATTAAACAACTTTTTTTTTAAATATTAATAAATTTTATTTGCCAAAATTTAAACAATACGAATATATAGACTTAAGAATCTATTTATTTCGATGTCCTATCAATTTCAATTCTGTCAATAGATTTGCGTTTCCAAAAACTTAATCTTCTCAACAATTGTTTAAGACTTGGAATACTTTTGTGTTTGTGAATTGAACTAGTTGTTGCTACTGATCGTTTAGATTGCACATGATTTTCGGGTGTTGTCGAATTCCCTGATGATTTAGAGGCATTGGAATTGACTTGACATTGATTTTCAGATATTTCATCGCTCAGATTATCCGAATTTGGCGAGTTATTCGCTTGTTTAGGCTCCCACGAAGATAAAGGAACCAAATACTCTTTGCATTCGCGATTTTGTGATTTTGCATTGTCTTCATATGGAACAACGAGGGTAACTAAATTGACTAAAGAAGGGCTTTCTCCGAGATGTGATCCATCTCCTGGTATCACCAAATCATGCATGTGATCCCATTTATTTTCTTTAATTCGTTTTATATGGTTTCCTTCTCGTTTGACTCGAATTAATGTAATTTCCGAATCAGTAGGACCAACTGCGCTAGTGCTGCACATATCTAAGTAACGAAAATCTGGATTGCCTCCTTCTATATTGCATTTGCACACGTCATCTGTGAAATAAATGAACAAAATTTATAAATATTTTAAAGTAGTTTGAATAAACCTCGAATTTTGCAAGTTATTGGACTCGCGGGAGTGGAGTGCGCATAACGTGTGTTTCCTTGTTGAAGTGCATGATTCTGGACTCCATTGCAGAGTACATCATATTGGCCGCTTCTATTACGGGCATCAATTATATCTTCGATTTGTTTGTGCGCCTCGTTGTTACTCATTATTGACTGGATGAGATGGGACAAAAATAATTTTAATGAAATGTTATTATGACTGACACTAAACCTACACGTATGACATTGTCTTGTAGCTATTCAATACCATCAAATCTAAAGAATGTTTTTCGTAAATGTAAAATTATATTTAGAAAAGATATTAAACAAATAATTATAAATAAAGTTAATTTCACACATTATCGTTTTAATATGTGTTCCTCAAACTTATTTAAAACTTTAAAGAAATTTATAATTTTTACATAGGCAACTTTATAAACGTACAAAATTGTATTGCAATTTAACATAATCTGCTTAATTTGATATGACATGTGATAATAAAATAAATATTTTATTTTAAAATAAAATTTTACTTCTTAATTGGTATTGGCTTCATAATAGGAATGATAGTAAAATAATGTGGAGTAGGTAGTGTCCCTCCCAAACTTTTTCCTTGCTAGCGTTGACATAATTGACAGCGACACATAGTATTAAACAATTGACAGCTGTGAGTTACTGCATATTGAAGATTTTCAGATAATTTTGATCTTAAAACGGTCTTAATTACCACAGAAAGCTTATTAAACCCAACAAAAGTGCTAATTATTAGATTTATGTGCCACATAAGAAATGTGATTTACAACCAACACGTCAACTAGTTAAAAAACCTCAAAATGCGGCTTGTTGGCTAAAAGTTATGAATCCGTAAACACCTAAATTACATGTGTTAAGATTTTATTTAAATAGGAGCAACACATATTTGGACAAGAAGATGTTTGCGTCGCTGAAAAATAAAATACGAGAAGAGACGGGGAGTGATTTGTCCAAACTAACAGCTAAAATAACCTCTTCAACAGTGCAGCGAATTGATTCACTTAGAGGAAAAGGTTCTACATCCAGTCTTAATTCACTAGTTTCATCAGATGGACTGAAAGATGATGTCTCTGAGACAGGCAAGAATGAGGAAGATCTAAAGAAACGAGTGCATCGTTTAGAAATTGAATTTGTTAAGAAGTTGGATGAGAAGGATAAGGAATGGAAAGAGATTTTATGTGAGAAAGATAAGAAAATTACTAGTCTAGAAAAAGAAAAGGATGAAGCATATAAACATATTCATAATTTAAAAGAGTCTTTAAGAAATGTTGAAGGTAAATTTATAAAACCTGAATTAAAATTGTTATATTGCTGTTTGGTTGCAATTTAAATTAGTTGGTTGCATTACAGATTTTAAGCAGAAGTTAGTTGAACGACAAGAGGATAAAGAACAGATTGAGAGTTTTCAGACACAGGAGTTATCTAAAGTGAAGCATTTAGTATTATTAAGAGAGCAGGAGTTAGAGGAACGTTCATCTCAATTAAAAGAGGCTAATCAGCAATTGGAGAAGCTTAGATGCGAAGTTAACAGATTAAGGAGATTTGAGGAGCAACTTAGTGATGTACAAGTGAGTCATGTATACTTTACTTTATTTATTTAATATATGGGGGACAGGATCATATAATCATTGATACTAATCTTTACTACATAAATACATAGAAATTAATATGTACAGTGTTTTTTAAATTATGGGTTTAATTAGTAATAATTATTCAAAGGTATTTGAAATGTTATTGCATTTTTATTATCTATTAATGATATTACAAGTTTTATTAAAACGAATTTACTTTTATATTTCTGTGCCACAAAAAAAAACTTGAGTGTACACATTTAGAGCACAGTTGACTTTAATCTATTATGATGTACTTAATTTTTATGTGTGTATGATAATACAAGTTAAAAAGTATGTTTTAAACATGATAACACCTGCACTTTTTCTGGTAGTTTGCGCGTTTAAATCGCTTGTTTTGCATAAATTCCTACTGAACTGCTACAAATTGTAGACATTGTTGATAATACAGTAATTAAATAGGTCAGCTTCATCATAAGAATTATGTTTAACGATTTTAACTAAATTTGCGGCAAACTTTATGCTGACTAAAGCTTACAATTGCTTATTAGAAGGCTACATCGGCTAGAGTATATAAAGGGCGTCTCAAAAATAACGCGCAAGATTTGAATTTAATAGAAAACACAGTTTTTAGTCTTCAGATTATTATTTTTGATAGAGCTGTTCAAGACGCTGTCAAAGCCGGATTGTGTGTCCTCCAGTCGCCATCTTTTTTTGGCTATTGTCTAGGATACAGCCAGTGGAATAAGGAGAAACAACAAAAGGGCATTCTTGTTAAAACTGTGTTTTCTTTGTAATTCAAATTTTGCATTAATTTTTGGACACTTTATATGTGTGCATAACTCATTGCTTTTGTTACCTTTTTTTTAATAATTCAAAAAGTTAATTTAACTAATTGTGTTTTTATTCATTTGGTAAAAACAATTTGCCAGCGGACTATATATGGTGTAATTAAACAAGAAAACAATGCATAACAACCCAATCTAAAATTTTACGACGTTTTAAATAAGTCATTGTTTAATAATAAGCATGTGTTATCTTTTATTTCAATATAGATAAACTTTTATCGGTCGAAATGATAATAATGACAGCGTTATGCTTGTCATGGATAAATGTGGCAAGAAGAGTTGTGGAGTAATTTGCAAATTGAGAATAAGGTCCTCTAGATCAGTATTTCTCAACGCAAAACGCACTCCTTACCGGAAAATATATTTTTTTCCCGGACCGGTTATTCTAGAATTGCGGACCGGCGGTTGAGAAAAACTGCTCTAGATTAATCCTTCTTTGCAAGGCCGGAATAATCAATTGGCCAACTAGGTAGTTGCCTTTGGACTTCACTACTATAAGCGCCTTATCAGGTCCCATATCCAATGATTTTTGCCGAGGGCCCCAATATGAATTAACCCGGTACTGATTCTGAATCTTTTATTATTTGCGGCTACAGTGGCGCTACGAGCTAGATTGGCGCCGGAGAGCGAGCAAAAGGCGCCATCCGGGCTGGGCTAGTAATTCTTCAGACTATGCTGCAAATCCTATGAAGCGCCTCTTGTTTTTTGTTCTTTTCATTAAAATCCGTCTTCTTAATTTTACTTAAGGTTCTCATTTACACGACGAACTATTTCTCCAGGGGTCCGGGTAGAAGCGGGCAGCAAGGAAAAGGTGACGTCGTATGCTTATTGCCGCGTATGTTTTAAATAAAGAACAGCAATACAAGATTGGATTTCGATGACTATGGCCTGAGTAAATACAATAAAAATTTGCTTTCGGCTCCAGACTGATTACGGCCAGTCAATTTGATATTTATAAAAAAGCTCAATTTGTGAGATCACAATCAGTCACGGCTCTAACAAGGAGTTTTCTTTACCAGTTTAGAGGTAATTGAGCGTAACAAGGATTGCCAGCGCCCTGAATCAACTGAAGATATTGAGCGTCTAAAGAAAATTTCGAAACGGGCAGTACATAACTGGAGAGAATTCTTCTAGCCTCCTACTATCATTTCAGGCTGAAATTCATCTATTATTTTATAAGTTACATTAATTTGGCGTCCCCTTGGTACTGCGCCCGGGGACAGCTGTGTTCTTTTGCCCCGGCGTAACTAAGAGGGGCGCCGTTTGGCATGTGTGCGCGTCCCTGCTTTCACCCCCGTTAAATCACAGATGAACTATACTAGAGTCACAAATGGAAAGTTACAAACTGATATTAAAAGAATGAAAATCGGTAAATTATGAGATTCAAATTGAAAAGTATAAAGTATTTTTTGCAGATATTTATAGTTTTCTAATGCAAATTTATATTGTCAAATAATTATTTAAAATAATTAGAAGTTGACAATAATAATCTCAATAATTCCTACATCATACTTCAAATAGTGTTCAGGTTTGAACGTGGATAT